>CAWUFW010001331.1:0-190000 GCA_963921515.1 Calotriton arnoldi
ATCAATTCCAAAGCCAAAAACTGACCCTATAGGTGTCTTAACTTAATTTTCCGAATCTATAAAATCATAAACATATGCATTACACATTATTGGGATAATTGCAATGTAATATATTGTGGAATTTGCACTTGACAAGGTGAAACGTTTGTTTTAAAATAACTGTAAAAGCAATGTCAGTTCCAAAGTTTTATCAATTAATATATTTATCAATTTAACATTTCCCCTTGTCTAGTGCATTTCCTGTATTTAATTAAATGTTATTTGTGCCATCATTATGTTAAGGCGCAATGCATATGTGTTTATCTTCATCACTTATCGAGTACAAATAAACACGTGTATTAACACTTAAAATAAACATATGACTAATCCATTTGTTGGTGTAACTGTCCACCATCATGATGAATGCTTGCACCAAATTTTATATGTCCATCACATACTTTCATTACTAGAGTATGGAGTTTACAAATTAGGCAATTTAAAAACGGTAGCATTTTCTGTCATAATTTTAAGTTAAAATATGTAAATCACATTTTAATCATTATGAAAAATAATCTGAGAACAAACTTGGGAAATTAAAAGATTTTTTATTAATAAATGAAATACTTCTCTCAAATCAAGATCTATTTTATTTTCAAACATAAAAATTCCAAAAAATGAATGTCCCAAGGACGTTGGAGTTTTGCCCGAAAATTGCCTGCTAAACAGACTGCCAAAGGGGATCCTCCTCAGGAAGGGGCATCTAGTGAGGACAGGGCAGGCACCTCAAGGATCTTCCTTGAGAGGGTTTGGATTGCTTTTGGGAGGGGTGAGTTTGCGAGAGGTGGTAGGAGTCGGTTTAGGAGGGGTGGTTTTGTGTTTGGAAGGGGTGAAGGTCAGAGCAGAAATAAAAGCAGAACTAGGATAAAGGGTAGGTGGGAGGGAGAGGACTGGGTCTTGGCATAGAGGTAGGTAGAGTGTGAGATGTGCTTGTATCTGTCTAGTGTGCAGTTGCATGTTGGTCTGGTATATGATTTGTAGGTTTGAGCGTGTGTTTTTTAACAGGTGTGTGGTGCTTAGGTAAGTGTGTGCATTTGGCTTTGGTTGTTGTTGTTCTGGGTGTAGGTGTGGTTATGTGTGTGTGTTTGTTTAGATGAGTGTGCTGTTGTGGTGGTTGGTATGATTGTGGTGCTTGTGGGTGTGCGTCTGGGTGTGGATGTAGTGGTGATTGTGGATTTGCTGGTGCTTGTGGTGCTTGTGGTTGTGCTGGTGCATGTGGGTGTGCTGGTATTTGTGGGTGTGCTGGTGCTTGTGGGGGTGATGGTGGTTGTTTGGGTTATGATAGTTGTGGTGGGGGTGCTGATTGTTTTGAAGTACTGGTGGATGTGGTGGGGGTAGGTGTGGTGGTGGTTGAGAGGGTAGTGGTGGTTGTGGTGAGTGTGGGTGTGGTGGTTGTGGTGATGGTTATGGGTGTCGTGGAGGTTGTAGTGGTGGTGGGTGTAGTGGGGGTGGGTGTGGTATATGTATGTTTGTGGTGTGTGCTTGTGTTTCTTGGTGTGTTTGTGTTCATGTGTTTGTGTGCTACTTGTGTCTGTTGGAGTGGGGACAAGGATGGGAACTGGGAATTGGGATGGGGAAGGGGCCTGAGTTGGGACACAAGGTTAGGCTGCTTGGGAGGCTGTGGTCAGTAAGGAGGCTGGTCTTGTAAATGATCTCTGCAGGCCAGACATAGCACTATGAATGCTTTCCAGGTATGCTACCATTTGTTGCATATGGCAACGAAGGCCCTGGATGGCATTCAGGAGTGCAGTCTTGCCTACAGAGATGCTGCGTAGGAGGTCTAAAGTCTCCTCACTCAGGGCAACTGGGGGACAGGGGTGAGGTGCCTGCCCAGAGAAGACCCCAGCCCATTTAGAAGGGTAGGTTTGGCCAACTGGGAGGGAGCAAGAGGGAGGGTGGAGATGGCTCTCCAGGAGGCAGACAAGGGTACAGGTGGAACAGCTTCAGTAGGGTCTACCACCACTAGGGATTGGTATCTTGTGGAGGCCTCCGAAGATGATGTAGAGCTGGTGGCCTCCGCGCCAGTCCCCTCACCCTCTGTGCCACTGTGTCCATCGGTGTTGGTGGCCTCACCAGTCGAAACACAGTGGCCAGCTGCTTCTCCACCTACGTGGCCAATTTTTCCTGCACCTGCTCCTGATGATGCTGAAAAACTTATACAATAGTTTTATTGTATCTGTGTAAATAGAACTGATCATGAACTTTGATCTCAAAACAATTTTCAAGTTTTCAAATTTTCCCTACTTCAACGTTCTCAAACTTTGGTTCTTTATTACCAATATCTCATGCATGTAAGGAACATCTTCAGAAACCATTTGTTCACAGTTTTGTAATTTCTCATGATAGCTCCTACATCATTTATGATCGTGTCTCTTATCCATTTTTAATCCTCTCCAGGAACAGTTTTATACCTCTGAATAGTTGGGCTTTGTTGTTTAGAATAGTGAACTTGTCACCAAAAAGGATATAAACCAAAAATATCTTTGTACAGTGTGAGTATAAGGCCAAAAAAGCTGCCTCATTTTCATTCACAAAAAGTAAAATATGAATCAGTGTGTGTCAACAAATACTGCAAAGTTGTACCAATATTTGCATGAATTGAAAGCCTGTTTCCTTTGTTTGGGCATTTCACAATGGTAAACCTTATTTCAAGTAAGTAAAGTATATTTCAAATGTAAAAAATATTTTATGGATTGAGTAGTGAAGTAGCTTATCAATGTATCACACACTATGTATATACCTATGCTGTAGAAGAAATTAGGAAATATGTTTTTTGTGGATTGACAAATGACTTCTACAGCATAAGTAAATACATAGAGATTGATACATTTCTATCCACTTTAGTAAAACAATTAGTTATTTAAACATATTGAACTCAAACTTGAACTTCCCCCTCGATGTTGCTGTTGGGCTCTCAACTGCCCATCAAGCTCTGGATAGGCCACGGCAAGTATTAGGGGTGTCAGGGTGCAGTGCACATGCTTCCTACATTGGGAGGACTGGCCGGGCTGGACTTCTGATTACTTCTTGGTCTAGCGTCGTAGGTCCTCCCAACTCTTCCGACAATGAATGCTGCACCACTTGTAGAACCCCAGGGTCCACACCTTTTGCCAATGGCCTTCCTGTTTTTTTTCTGATAGGTGTTGACCTGTATGAACACATGAAATGAAAAGAAAAAAGAATTGTTTTGTGTCTTGTTTGTCTGTATTTATGTAACACAATTTTACTACATCAATCACAAGCATTAGTCAAACGTTACTACACAATATATATTTTTCATTCTGACAAATTAAAAAACAATAAATAATTCTTTTGTTGTAACCTGTTGACTACCTTTATTCCTTGTAATTTCCTAAATTCAATAATCCAGGCCAGTGACATCATCTAGGCCATGGGACTCCAAAAGTTTCTGTAATGAGAGCTACTTCTCATCAGTGAATATCATTGTGAAATACTGAAGGCTAAACAACAAATACCCCCACGTCCAGCTACATTGACTTGAAGCCTAATGTCCATAGAGCCAAATACTATGGTTTGAACCAAATACTATGAGTAAGGACACTATTAAAGGGCTGCCATGTTTGTCAATGAGAGTGTGGTCTTTGGGTATGTATGAACATGTGTGCGTAGGAAGGGAATGTATTTGTACAGGTGACTGAGAGCCTGTGTTGTATGTACTTGTAGCACAGAACACACCTTTTGCCATAAGTGGCACCGTTACATGAATGACACAAACATACAATTCTATGTTCTTTTAATTTGGAGAAATTAAAAGTGCAGATAAATATTCTACCAAACACTTCATATCATGGAACATTTCTCTACACTTAAAATTTCTCTCATGTAAAAAAAGGGCTGTATTTGTCCTATATACGTTTGCCTCAGTGTATACTGCTCATTGGGAGTAAGGGGCCTGCTGTTTATAAATGCAACACTTTAAATTGGGAGAAAATAGAAATTAAGTGTTAACTCAATAATTAAGGTAACACTCCATTTCATTTTTCTTCCATTTAAAATCATTCAGAAGCATCATTTTGTTCACAACTAAAATTCTGAGTTGACAAGGATTTTTGTCTAAGAGTCAAATACCTTGGTGCTTCAGTTCACCTCTGTGACTCAGCCCCAGCCTGACCCACAAATATGACTGAGCACTGGTGTTGATTGTCAGGCCCTGGTAATTGCAGCCTGATCATATTGATGTCACATGAACATAGCCTTCCCTTATGTTTGAAATGAAAATATGACCATGTGCTCATTTGAAAAAGAACTCAAGGTTGTGAGCTACTCTGAAGGTGTCTGGGAGCTATTGGTAGCTCCCAAACGACTGGTTGGAGACACCTGATTTAGGGTGAGTGATTTATGGGATAATACACATAGCAACCATCATTTGTATTTGGTATGTAAAAAATGTAATATATATGTACAGTTGTAAAGAAAATATGATATGTTTTCTAAATTTACATGATGTGAAATGTCTACATTTCACATGAAATTCACACATATACATAGATATATCTCAAAATACACATCTAATAAACCGCATTTTTTAGCCAAGAGAAGAAGACCACCACTTCCCCACTCACAAATCCATCCATTCACAGTAGAGCAAATATCTAACTCAATTAACAAGAGCAAATAAGATGGAGCACCTGACCCAAACGGAATCCCCCAAGCACTGTATAAGACAAACCCTGCTTTTTGGGCATCTAAGCTGTCAATAGTCTTTAACAGCGCTCTTCAACTAGAGACAATTCCAGACTCGTGGACAGGATCCATCATCGCCCCTATTTCTAAAGGGGTGATCAACACCACCCGGAAAACAAGTCTTAGAACATTACTAGACACCGAGGCTAAACACTTTGTAGGTCTTCTTCTAACAGAACTACAGCTCTGGGTGGAAGAAAAACAAATTGTTCCCCCTAATCAATCTGGGTTTGTACAAGGAGCAGGCATGGAACCAGCCTCTTATCATTATTGGCATAATCGACAAACAAAAGTCGAACATGTAACCAATTTATCTGCCAATGGGATATCCATAATGAGAAAAAAACAAGGTGATGAAGTGAGCAAAAGAAAGCAGAAACCTAACAACTGGCACCTACAAGGACATCAAATGGAGTTGGTTAAAACCTACAGATACCTCAGGGTCTTATTTGATGATAAGGCCCCCTTCCTTCATCATAAGCAGGACCAGCAGAGGAAGGGCAACAACTTACTTGAAGCAATTTACAGAGATCCTTAGGAGGCCCGAATCACTTGCCCCTGCTAAAGTTAATAGCAGCAAAACTTCCACTGTGCATCTCCTACGGATGCAAGGCCCTACGAGGTAGAGACACGGCTACTTCAAACACGATCATCACAAAAATATTTAGATCACTCTTTCGAATCCCGCGCAATGCCTCACCGCCTCAGATAGGACTAGAGTTTGGTCTATTTAACCAAACAACTGCAACAAAAGGAGTCTACATCAAAGTATGGAAAAGAATTACAGTATAACCAGATAACTGTCGGATAACCAACTATGCCAGCTCTCTGGCATGAAGTACAAACAAATAAAAACTCACCTTCCTGGCAGTACTTAGACCAGGTGATCAATGAACTGGCTGTTAGTTCGTTGTGGGAAAGCAATTAACGCTGTCCTGAAAACAACATCTATGCTAAACAATAAAGAGGCCCTTGCAGCTAGATCCCACACGTGGATGATCCTAGGAGAAAACAAATTCCTTAAACCTCAGCCCTACCTAGAAGATGGGCGGCTATTGCAGTTAAATGAGCTTTTTATCAGGCACTGCATTGGTCACTTCACAGGTCACAGTAATTTCACTAAATTTGTAAAACAGGCGGCAGTTAAACTAGAATCGGGAGAATTGCAGCCTCTTTTTATTGTTTTATTAAAAATTTGTTTTTATATAACAATGAATTGCAATGTTTGTTTCACATGTATGTTTGTAGTTTATGTCTTTTGGGTTGAACTATAGGATTCTAAGCAGAAACTGTTGGCAATAAGTTTACTTAACCACCACTCTGGAATAACAAATTCAGACTTACACCCCACGTTGCGCCCGTGAGGCCCTCTTAAGCTAAAAGTCACCTGCATTTTATCTGGTATCTTAGGAGCAGCTCAGATTGCCTTTTTATTGATGTTTGTATTTAAAATCGTATGTGAAGAATTCCATCTGCAGCTCTTGTGTTTAAGCGTTTTACACCACATGTGTTATGTGTTTTTATCATGATCGAATTGTAATAACTTTTTACCAGATGAGTTTAAACACTATGGGCCCCATTCCGATCTCGCTAGGAAAGCCATCCGCACGACTCGGATCTGGAGGGCTTTCCGAGCGAGACGTGCTTCTGGAGTCCGAACGAGCGAGTACGATGCTGCTGCATGCTTACCGACTCGGTTTGCTTGGACTCCCATTGAACTCTACAGGAGCCCGTGTTCAGACATGTACACAGGCTCCCATAGCAGAAAAGGGGTGGGTGGGGAAAAGCATACACCCTGTGGGGTGCCCTGTGGCGGGGACTCACTGGAACTATCTGCCCAGGCAGACCAGATGGACCAGCCTGCTCCTTGTCATACAGACTTTCATGAGTGGCAGATTGTTGTCCACATACTCTGGGTGTTGGACCTATAATAAAATTTAAAAGAAACAAGAAAAAGTTGTCAAAAGTCTGAATTATACGTAAAATGAGTTTGAAGCTAAAAATGAAGAATAAAAAGAAAGATTTAATTAATATCATAAATGTACCTTTCAGTGATATTTTAATACATTACAATAACAGTTTACATTACACACTAAACAACTTCATAAAAGCAGGTAAAATTATGTCTTTACATGAAAAATAATATAAAATACACATAAGATATACCTTAGATTCAGCACAACACAGTAGAGAGGAGAAATGTGACAAAAACCAGTCCAATGCCTAGCAGGCAGATTCTGGAAAAAAACACAACTTATAAGGATACATAGCTTTACTCATCATATAAACATTGCAGAGTAAATGTGTTTAAAAATAAGACAACTTATATTCAGCATACAAAATTACATACCTTCCCATTTGTAAGTCAGAAAACTTTGAACTGTGAAACACATGCGATCAATTCAATGAGGTACCAAGGATAGGACAACATACAACATTAAACACAAACACATTTAACAATATAGCATGAAATACAGATTGATCAACTACACAACACTTCAACATATGTGAAAATTTGACAGTAAAGAGAATGAGAAATTACATTGCAATATTATTTTCACTATACAAAAACAAGGCATCATGGTGTTTGTATTCATTTCAATTAAACATGCACAACACTTGCAAAATTGTAAGCTAACCATACTTATTGAAGACATGCAGTAGGACTTAAAAACTGACATTTAGAACGTGAAACACATATATGAAATATGTTATTTGGTGTAAAAGCACCATTACATCATGTGAACTGTACTGGAGATCCAAACCTGTAATCTAAATTATAACAATATACAAACAAGCAAACATGACAAAAGAAATTATACTGATATATCTAGGTTTATATGTTTAACAAAGGTGCAAAACACATTAGCAATAGCTAAGTTTTAAATAAAAAACTACATTTAGGTTCCAAATTGTAACTTACCAGTCTCTATTCCACCAGGTATTTCTGTCAAGCCTTCAGGATGTAGGATCTGCAAGACTTTCCCCTCCCAGGGAAAAAGTTGTAAGGGGGGGGGGCTGGGAAAACCACCACCAGTCCTTTGAACGTCCAGGTGATGCTTGGAGGACAGGAAACACACTCTTCACCGCAGGTTGTTCCACCTCTTCCTAATTTCCTCCTGTGTGCGCAGGTGTTTTACTACAGCATTCACTCTGTCAACTATTCTGGCCCACATTTGCCTATTCCGAGAAATGGTTGTATTTTGGACTTGGCCTCCAAACAATTGTAGCTCTACTCTAATGATTTCATCCACCATGACTGACAAATCACCCTCTGTAAAATGGAGATTTCTCCTCCCTGCCATTATCCAAATAAATATAATGAAATCAAATTAATAAAGCACAAGGGAATAAATTAAAGAAGAAAAAAGGAACAAGAAACAGGGAAAACCCAAAAATACCCTGACTTCAGTGAGAAACTTTCTCCTTTCAAATGTTGTGGACAAGTGGAGAGGCAAAGAATCATGATCTGAAATGGAGTGTGTTTTATAGGATGGTATGCAGGTGAGGGACATTAGGCAAAAGACATCTTGTGTGCAATGCTGGCATCAATCCAATGGCCACAGTAATGGTACACTGTTGATCGCATCCAGCAATGGAATCCCCCATCGGGAAACCGCCGCTAGGATACTGCCAGCACAACTGTGAAATCTAAATTTGCTCGGTACAACCCCGCCGCCCTAATGGCGATGGAGTACTATTCGCCAGCAGAGGAGTCCGCCGCGACAGCAGCAGTGAACTGCGTTACGCGACAGTGAACACTCTGTCGACCCGGATAGAGATTCAGCCTGCCTACATCTAAATAGGATGGGCAGGATTCCTTCAGCTTGGCGGAGTACTTGTAAACTCCACCACAGAGGGACAACAGTAGTCCAACCAATTTCTAAATCAGGCCCTTAGTACTTTCTAACTGATCGCAAAGCATTTGTCTATTACCTTACAAGTCACAAGAGGGAAAGGGCGTGCCTTTGCTGCCATCGCCCACCCTGCATCTCACAAGAGAATGTAATACGTGCACTACGATACACAACAGCAATTGTGAATTACAATGCACATCTGTGCAATGCAAATTGATGTTTTTATATACGAGCAACCAGTTGAGTTTGGCTCACTGTTACGAAATCTGGTTTGGTATAGCCAATCCAATATTTACTTAAAAATGACTAGTCCACATGAACTGTGTTTTACTGCATCAATGCTGCTTGACAGGAGGCAAAACAAGTTAAATATCCTATACTTATTGGATGGGCATGAAATGCATCATGTTCATTGCCATTAATCATTTTTATCTACCCATTTTCGATCAACAGTGCTGGGAAGTAGGGGGATTGCACCGGATCTCGGTTCTGGCAACTATTTCTAATATGATCTGGGATACAGCCGACCGAGGAAACATGCTAAATTTGTCCTGGTGTCATATTCCAACACCAGGAAACATTTCAGAAGTGCCAACATGTTGTATGAACACTGATCGGGGTGGGAACGTGCAGGCGGTGAGGTGGCTTATTCACACTTACAGGTGGGTCCAAAACAAATGTGATTTAAAAGAATATCAACCCCGTTTTGTTTGAGTTTATTACTGGATGGGTGCCATCTGGAGCCTAACACTTAGACGTCAAAGCAATGGAAGAAAACATAGGCACACAGCATGTTATCTCTTCACAGGTACTTAAGAGAAACTATGATTTGGATGCAGTTGTTAACTTTGTTCAACTCCCTATGTAAGAGATGTGCTTGCACTATAAGAATGCAAGATTTATTTGTCTGTATGAGCAATTACACAAATATTGATGTAAATGGCACCAACTATTGTTTTTATTTAATTCTGTTATAGCGCTACTCATCCCAGTGTAGGGTGTCAGAGCTCTTTACATCACACCCAGAGGCACAATAAATCATACGTGTGTACATCAATGTACAGGAAATGTTACATAAGACACATTGATAGTGATTGTCTATACTAATATGACTTTATTACTTCCCACAGAAACCCTTCAGTGCAATCTTAGAATAACAACAGATTGAAAAAAAGCAATAAGGCGCCAAACCCATGACGTAAAGTTTGCATACTGTTCCTTGATGCCAGTAAATAGAGCACTGTGCTATATTACAAGGGTTGCAACGTGTGAACTGGAAGTAACAAAATGATCTTTGTGTCAAAAGCAGTAGCCCACTTACCTATCTAAATACAAAATCTTTGAGCTGCATGTTACATAATGTGCTTCGTAGAAGGCACATTAACACTCCATGCTACTTTATGAGTCAAAACTGTCACTGGACAAAACACATAACTCTCCCATGTTAGACCTGTAAGCCTTAGGGTGGACTTTCCCCAAACATGTTTTGCCTTCTTCCCCTCCGGTTTTGCTGAATTCGTTTTTGTTGGACTTAGAACTCTGTGCACTTTACCACTGCTTGTGCAAGTGCTTGGGCTGACTCTCTAAAACATGGTAAAATTGCCTTACACCTGATTGACATATTTAATTTACTTATATACCCTAAGAAAGTGGTATACCATATACCCAGGGCCGATACATTAAATGCTACTAATGGGCCTGCAACAATTCTTGTGCCACACATTTAATTAGCCTAATAAAACATGTCTCAAGCCTGCCATTACAGCCTGTTATAGTTTTAAACTGCCAATTTGACCTGGCAAAATAAACCCCTTGCCAGGTCTAAAGCTCCCTTTTTGATACATATAAGTCACCCCTAAGGTAGGGCAAAAGCAGCCCATTGAGCAGGGTGCATGGTATTCAAAAGTTTGGACATGTACATTTAAGTTTTACATGTCCTGGTAGTAAAAAACTCACAAACTTGATTTTCACTACTGTGAGGCCTACTCCTCCCAGAGGATAACATTAAGATACCTTATTACACTTAACAAGTGATAGCTTTTGTTTGAAAGCAGGTAGAAATATCATGTTTGGTGTTTAAGGAATTATAATTTTAAATCCTCTTTGATGGTAAAGTTGGATTTTAAGTCACAATTCTGAAAATGCCAGTTTTAGAAAGTTGGCTTTTTTTGTCTTAACCATTTGGTGGGATGGGCGACCTCGTAAGATGGTAGGTCGGAGCTGTGCCCAGCCCCACTTACACTTCAAATCAGCTGCATCAGCACACACACAAAGAACTTCACAGTGCCTTTTGTGACCCCAGATCCAGTGTAGCATGGGCAGAGAGGCAGGAAATTCCTGAACTATCTGCGGGATGAAAACTCCAGAAGTTTCTTTCACTTCAAAACTGGCCCAGGTATAAGACCCACTCTTCAGTTCACTTTTGGATCTGTGGAGGACTCTCAGAGGACTGACATGCTGTCTGTGGCCTCCTGTGTACTTCAGAGGACTGCCCTGCTGCACCAAGAGGACTGCCCTGCTGTCTGAAGCCTTTCTTGTGCCCTCAGAAAACTGCCCTGCTGCTTGAGACCTGCTTTTCTGCTTGAATCCAGGACTATCAGAGTACTCCAAGGGATAGTTAGCTGGCCTCCTGATCAGAGCCTCAGAAAACGTATTGAACCTGCACCTGGTCCCAACCTGAATGAGTCCTGACCCTCCAAGATGCTAAACATAACTAGATATCCCCGATGACGACGCCTCATCCTCGGACACTGTTGGTTGCCTTGCCCCGCCGAACTCTACCTTTTTAAGACATTTTCCTTAGAATGGCTTCTAGGTCCAGAGGTTAGCAGCAACTGGGCCCATTCCACCTAGTGAACCGCGCTCCATCCCGGTCAGCCATTGCTTTTTCAGGTTCTACTGATTGCAATTTGGGTCAAATAATTTATTAAAATGTACTCTATTTGTCCAAATTGGCATGGGATTTTTCTTGTGTTGTGTTTTCACTTTATTGCTGTTTAAGTACTCCAGAAATACTTTACACATTGCCTCTACGTTAACTGACTGCCATTGTGCCAAGCTGCCAAAGGGTTAACCACAGGTTATTTTAGTGACTTTTTGTGGTTCACGCGGCTAAGGATTGTGGCTGTTGCTTGAGATGACCCCCACCAACAATCCAATTTCTCACATCCCAGAGCTCTGTTAACTACTAGAGGTTTTTTCCATTATTATAATCCCTTAAAAATTTCTGGCAACACATTGATCTCTGCAGCAAGTGTCTTAACCCTGTAAGATATTTTAAAATACAGCCTCTTTGTGACCAATTAAGTAAAATTGAACAGATTTAGTCACATATGCCCTAGATGCCAATTTCTTTGCAGATTTAAAAAAAAAAAGAAATGTATAAGTTGACAGCCATACTCTGCTTTTCAAGCTATGCCCCTCGTAATTCCATCCCCTTTCCTCTGCTACAACTTAACCGCAGGGCCAGACTGGGAACAGCAACCAGCCCTGGCGATTGCTGCCCGACCTGCCCTGGGAGGGGGGTGTTGGGTAGTAGCTAAACGTATCGCTCCTGCTTTTGTTACAGGGAGCCAATACTGCCCCCTGTAATAAAACCGGCCCCCATGGGCACAAACCCCCCCCCCCTCCGGGCCACCGGTGAAATGCCCGGTGCCCGCTATGGCCAGTCTGGCCCTGCTTGACCCCCAATCTATGAGTTCCCGGAGTAAATCATTTCCATTTCCAAAACTGCCTACCAACGAAAAGAGTGCTGGTGTCTGCCTTTGTGAAATAAGGGGCATTACTGAGTTGAGTAATAGGAACAACACCTGTTAGTATGGTCTAGTGGATCTGTGGTGTAATGCATCCACCTAAGGGATCTATGTTTGAACCTATGGACAGTTTTCAATGCCGTTGTCTGTCAACAGCACCAAGAGACTTCCTTTGGAATGAACATGTACACACTACAAATACATGATTAATGTTATGTTAGTGACTGCACTATGCAACTGCAATATCTGTGGCAGCAAGTGCTATAACAAAACAGAGAATTATTATAATATGATAAGGGAGAATAGTTGTTGATTGCTCGTTATTTGTAGTGTTCATAAATGTAACGATTTCTATGTACCTTTTCCTGAATGCATGCTATATATAGGCATCTCAAAGTATATAGTAACACTTGCAACATTCAGGGGCCGATTCCGATCTCGGTCGGAGGCGCACCCAATACTATTCGGCCGGGAAAAAGCCATGCGAAAGCCTGTTTCCCGACCGATCCGTACAGCACACCGAACGAGCAAGTACGATGCGCACAACAGCAAAA
Source organism: Calotriton arnoldi (assembly GCA_963921515.1). Classification (NCBI taxonomy): domain Eukaryota; kingdom Metazoa; phylum Chordata; class Amphibia; order Caudata; family Salamandridae; genus Calotriton; species Calotriton arnoldi. The sequence continues at coordinate 12,904 of CAWUFW010001331.1, forward strand.
ATTCCGGCCGAGCCGTACTCACCCAAACCAGGTCCTGTTCTCCGACCGAGGCGAATCCGGAAACGCCGAATCGAGTCGCACGGAAGGAAAAATGCAGCCCCGTCCGGCCGGACAAGTACGATGCGCTTCCCGTACGCGCCGAACCCGTCGCTACGCACGGCACGTCAAAGCATCCGGGAGAGGCGCACATAAGCTCCGATTCGCGCCACAACACAATCCACGGCTACGAGACGAACACGGCACCGACGAGGACGACGCGAGCGACGAGGACGAAGCGAAGCGACGAGGACGACGCCAAGCAACGAGAAGGACGAACGACACGAACCAACCATGAATCCCTTCGTCCCGATCATACCAATATTCTACATCTACTACCGGAACAGGCACGGACGCGTACGGCGCAGAAGGTAAGCCAGACACCAACCACAAAACACATACAACACGTACACGACACATCACACACATACACGGGGAATCTGAATATACTTACACCAGCAACAGCAGCACCATAGGGGCGGGATGCCCATCACCAATGCCACATATGCACACAGGGGCCTGAATGCGCACCACCACCCCAACCCAGGGGGGCTGGATGCCTACCACTACTACCACCCTTAGCCAGGGGGCTGGATGCCCACCACTACTACCACCCTCAGCCACGGGGGCAGGATGCCCACCACTACTACCACCCTCACCCAGGGGGGCAGGATGCCCACCACTACTACCACCCTCACCCAGGGGGGCAGGATGCCTACCACTACTACCACCCTCACCCAGGGGGGCAGGATGCCTACCACTACTACCACCCTCAGCCAGGGGGCTGGATGCCCACCACTACTACCACCCTCAGCCAGGGGGCAGGATGCCCACCACTACTACCACCCTCACCCACGGGGGCAGGATGCCTACCACTACTACCACCCTTAGCCAGGGGGGCTGGATGCCCACCACTACTACCACCCTTAGACAGGGGGGCAGGATGCCCACCACTACTACCACCCTCACCCACGGGGGGCAGGATGCCCACCACTACTACCACCCTCACCCACGGGGGGCAGGATGCCTACCACTACTACCACCCTCACCCAGGGGGGGCAGGATGCCTACCACTACTACCACCCTCACCCAGGGGGGCAGGATGCCCACCACTACTACCACCCTCACCCAGGGGGGGCAGGATGCCTACCACTACTACCACCCTTAGCCAGGGGGGGCTGGATGCCCACCACTACTACCACCCTTAGCCAGGGGGGCAGGATGCCCACCACTACTACCACCCTCACCCAGGGGGGGCAGGATGCCCACCACTACTACCACCCTTAGCCAGGGGGGGCTGGATGCCCACCACTACTACCACCCTTAGCCAGGGGGGCAGGATGCCCACCACTACTACCACCCTCACCCACGGGGGCAGGATGCCCACCACTACTACCACCCTCACCCAGGGGGGGCAGGATGCCTACCACTACTACCACCCTTAGCCAGGGGGGGCTGGATGCCCACCACTACTACCACCCTTAGCCAGGGGGGCAGGATGCCCACCACTACTACCACCCTCACCCACGGGGGGCAGGATGCCTACCACTACTACCACCCTTAGCCAGGGGGCTGGATGCCCACCACTACTACCACCCTCAGCCACGGGGGCAGGATGCCCACCACTACTACCACCCTCACCCACGGGGGGCAGGATGCCCACCACTACTACCACCCTCACCCACGGGGGGCAGGATGCCTACCACTACTACCACCCTCACCCAGGGGGGGCAGGATGCCTACCACTACTACCACCCTCACCCAGGGGGGCAGGATGCCCACCACTACTACCACCCTCACCCAGGGGGGCAGGATGCCTACCACTACTACCACCCTCACCCAGGGGGCAGGATGCCTACCACTACTACCACCCTTAGCCAGGGGGGCTGGATGCCCACCACTACTACCACCCTTAGCCAGGGGGGCAGGATGCCCACCACTACTACCACCCTTAGCCAGGGGGGGCAGGATGCCCACCACTACTACCACCCTTAGCCAGGGGGGCTGGATGCCCACCACTACTACCACCCTTAGCCAGGGGGGCAGGATGCCCACCACTACTACCACCCTCACCCAGGGGGGCAGGATGCCTACCACTACTACCACCCTCACCCAGGGGGGCAGGATGCCTACCACTACTACCACCCTTAGCCAGGGGGCTGGATGCCCACCACTACTACCACCCTTAGCCAGGGGGGCAGGATGCCCACCACTACTACCACCCTCACCCACGGGGGGCAGGATGCCTACCACTACTACCACCCTCACCCAGGGGGGCAGGATGCCTACCACTACTACCACCCTCACCCAGGGGGCAGGATGCCTACCACTACTACCACCCTTAGCCAGGGGGGCTGGATGCCCACCACTACTACCACCCTCACCCACGGGGGGCTGGATGCCTACCACTACTACCACCCCCACTCATAGGATGGACAATGCATGACACAACAAGCACACCACAACCTAGGGAATGCAAGATTAAGACATCCCCCCACCACCATGACAAGCGTGTGTAGGCTGTGTCAAATGCCTACAACACCGAACATGACTTTGAACATACAATGTGACCCCCTAGCACATGTGCCACACATATATGTGTGTGGCACCCACAATGCAAGCAGCCCATGACCATTGTGGCAATGGGGCCTAAACCCCCATCATCACAGTGACCAAAAGGCAAGTGTGGGGTCCATAGCTGAAGCACATTTTGACCATTGTGGCAATGGGGTCTAAACCCCCATCATCACAGTGACCAAAAGGCAAGTGTGGGGTCCATAGCTGAAGCACATTTTGACCATTGTGGCAATGGGGTCTACACCCTCATCATCACAGTGACCAAAAGGTAATTGTTGACAAAGAAAGAGCTGCAACTGCCAAACTGCATGGATCATTCCTGGTCACAGAACCAAAAACTCATCTGTGGCAAAGTAGTGTATGTGTCCCATTGCAACATAAATTGGGGGAGCCAAATACTGCAGTGCAAATGAAACATTCCTTTGGCCATGTGCAGACAAACAACACCCATGGGGGCTGAGACCGTCAACAGTCATCAATGACACAATGACAGAAGTGACCATCAGAATGCAGAACCACATATTTGCACCAATGGGCACACAAATGCAGATATCCTGTGGAGACAGCAGATGTGAGGTGAACAGATACCATACCATGGCAGCAATGGGACACACAAACCATGATCACTGTGCTGACCGATGACCTAGGAGTCCCAGGGACAGCAGGGGAAACACACCAAACAACATACAGCCAATGGCACACCCAAGATATGCCAATGCAGTGGTGCAGATGCACAAACACAAACAGGCAGACCAACACTGTCATCATACACAGCAGGTGAGGGGTGGGGGTGCCAGTGTCCCCAGGCAACCACACAACACATGAGGAGAGCTGAATACCAATCATACAGATGTGCATACACTGCCACACTAAGGTAACTCATGGATCCAAATCCCCTATGTGGGCAAGCAGGCATTGTCAGGTGAGAGGGAGCACAAAACACACATGTCACACAGGCACGTAGGAACAACAACTGACACAGCAAGACACAGACACACCACAGCACCACCCCCAGGGCCCCCACAATGTGGTGACCCTGGGCTGAATAAAAATACCACTGTGATGACAAAGCTAAATGTCGTTCACACTGTGAACCACAGTCAGGTGTCCTGAGCAACAAACTACCATCACACCTACACAAGCACAAATCAATCAGCATGGCCAGTAAGCCAAGGCCAACATGGAGGCAGGGGCCTAGCCGGGCAACAACTCTCATCTGCACACACTCAACACCACACCCCTCGACCTCTGACAATGTGCAGCAGTGAAGTACACATGCACTGGTGACATTGCACATGCACCCATGACTATTCCAGGGTGGTGGGTGGGAACCAAGGTGTAGAAACACATCACACATGGACACTCAACAAGACTCCTGAATGTCTGACACACTGCACACTACGCTGTACATGGACATGACGGCAATACCACACCGACCAATGGGATCCCAGCCACAGTCACACACCAATGAAGAAGCCAAGGTCACCCACAAAGAACACACATAGACAACAACCAACATTGCAGCCCGGACCCTGAGGAGTGCCAGCAGTCACACACACAACGTGTCACAATCACTGAAAGATAACACAAACTGGAAATCACATGACAGGGGCAAACAACAAGTGCCAAGGGGAAACCTGACTGTGACCCATCTGCGTCTGCACACAAACTCAGCCCTGACCGAAAACACACCTATGGGTGACACCCTGATGACCAGTAATGTGCCATGCACCCACATCACAGAGAACACAGGGAGAAGACTTTGGGGGAACATAGCTCAAGTCAGCAAGCATCACAAACAGGTACAACACTAGGGATCACAGCATGCGCAGATGAATGGAAGTGAACACACAGACATGCACATACAACACACACCTTGGGCGCAGGCAATGTCACACGTGTACACACTGCCATGAGGGGACTCCACTCCTGTGTGAGGAAAGCTGTGCCATATGTTGCCTCAGTAGGGCCCCATCATGTCAGCTGAGCACTTGGTCACACAATCAACAATTAGCACCAAATGAGGGCTCCCATCACATCAGCCTGGTCATGGATGTGCCAACGGAATCATCAGCACAGATCCAACACACTTGTATAGCAATGTTGCACTGACTACACGGATGAGTCCTTCCCCATTGATGCCCAAACCTGCATGTCCACTGGAGATGGCAACACGGTCAGGGAAGTAGACAAATGCAACGATGGCAGGCACAACAGATGTGCAGGGGTGGAAGCCACAGATATGAAATTGCCAATGTAAGTAGGAAACCCATTGCCAAATACTGAACACATGACACCCTCAGATGCTGCTATTGATGACATGGATACACCACATGATAGGACACATTCCCCCTGGACCACATGGGTTCCTGCACAGTAACACTTCATAATCATGAGACCAGATATCACCATCACTGCAGCAAGGGCATGGTTAGCAGCACCAACAACATGTACATCTGAAGCATGAGCACTAGAGAAAAGAAAGTTGCTTTATTCAGCATATGTGTTGTTTGATAACGACGTCCAGAAAAAATAGAGCAAAGGCCAATGGCCAGTCCATTGTCAAAGTTCAAACAGGGTGACACTGGCAGATGTCACCCTACGCATGCCTGCACAAAACCAGGGACAATCCACTAGGAGGGGCAACCGGGGGGCAGGCCAGGCACCGCAGGGACAGGATCAGGGCTCACCAGGGGAGTCAGGGAAGGGGTGGTGGGTGCTGGAGAGCCACTGACAACTGCAGTGGAGGTGTCTGACATGGTGTGTGCCGGCACAACTGGGGGGCATGACTCAGATGTCGTGGGTGCCGGCACAACTGCAGTGGACCCTGCAGATGGGGTGGACAGGTCCGCCACTGCAGTGCCCAAGTCAGACAGGGCGGTAGTGGACTCCACTGCAGTGCCTACCTCCAGGGGAGGAGAATGGGGAACAGGCAAGGTGGGTTGGACAGAGGGGGAGGACACCCTCACCACATCAGTGGCACAGACAAGCGCAGCGGGGGTGTGGTGCTGGGAGAGCAAGTGGCAGGGGGAGAAGGCCTGATCCTCTTGGGGATGGTATATCTGTGGGTGGGGGAACCTGGGGCAGGGTGTGGTGGGGGCACCTGTGCAGTGGGGGCCTGAGGGATGGAGGACGGAGACCTTGTGCCTGAGCTGCAGGGCGGTGGCGGGGTCTTTGTCTTACCACTCCGGGGGACTTGCGGGTGGGGGCCTCAGTCCGTCTGCGCCTGGGGGAGGGTGTCCGGGGGCGAGGGGCACTCTGCTCCGTGTGGGTGGGCTTCCTCTTCCCCCGGGATGCTGGAGCAGCTTCATCGGTGGGGAAGAGGCCGAGGTCACAGAGGAAGAGCTGCTGTGACTTTGGGGTTGCATGTGAGGCAAGGGAGGGTGCTTTGGAGGGAGAGGGAACTGAGGACTGCGCAGTGCATGTGGATGCGTGTGTGTGTTCCAGGGCCCCATCCCCTGTGAGTCTGGCTTCAGTCCCCTGAATGTGCGTGCGTGTGCGTTTTGTCATTGGCGTGTGTGTCAGTGTGCTGGATGTGTGTGTGCTGGTGTGTGCCTGTGCCGGTGTGTGTGTGCTTGGGACGGGTAAGGTGCTGGGGAGTGTGGATGGAGCAGAGGCAGGAGGGGTGAGGGACCGTTTGAGGAGGGACACTGCTGCCGTCAGGGAGGAGTCCATGGACCTATTGCCCCTCTGTAGGTCAGACATGCCCGATGAGATGCCCTCCATGAACGACACCAGCTGAGTCAACAGCGCGGTGTGCGCATGGAGGACACTCAGCATGGCTGTCTGCCCTACATGGAGCTGGCGAAGGAGGTACACAGACTCCTCACTCAGGGCAGCAGGGGACACAGGGGCAGGGGGTGCGGTGCCTGGCCCAAAGGAAACACGCTCCCGGACATGGGAGCCTCCACGGACCTGGGGAATGGGAGCCGATGGGAGGGCGGTGGTGGTGCTGGTGGTGGCGGGGACAGCAACACTAGCTGGGGTGTGGTGGCTGCTGACACCCGCCTCCACAAGGGAGTCATCCTCCGAGTTGCTCTGGTCCTCAGCTGAGGTGGATGCTGCTGAGGACTCCTCGGTGTGGCTCCCCTCGCCCTCCGTGCCACTGGGTCCCTCCGACCACTCCTCGGCTGCTGACCCAGTCTGGCTCTCTGGCTCCTCCTGGTCCGTGGAGCTGTCCCCTTCCGTGGCCGTGGATGTATCTGCAAACAATGGGGATACAGACAGACATCAGTCACCTGCACATAACGCACACACCACTGTGAGCACAGCACATCACAGAGCAAGCCCTGGCATCATCAGTTGTACATTGCTAAAAGTGCCCTAATTGAACAGGAGAAGTCAATTGTCAGTCTGATGCCAAGCATGGCACTCACATCCCACATGGCCTTGCACCCATCTGTCTGGTGTCTGTTGGATTGCAACACCCCAGTGTTGACACATGCACCAAGTACACAGTAGTTGGACAGTGCAGAGGACACGGTGTGGACACATCACAGCTCTTGCCACTGAGTCAGTACAGGTTTCCGGATGAAAGGGATGCCCAGAGTCAAATAGGAAATGCATGTGATGCATACCAGCGACAGACACCATGATGCACCCATGTCCTGATAGCCAGCGCCACTATGGTGTGCATGTAGCACATGTCACTCCCCTGCAGGCTCACCAATCAGTAGACACATGCCATGGCGGAGGCATGACTGCAAAGTCATACATCACTGTCTCAGTGATGTATGACTTTGCAGCCAGACAACAACACTCTGCACTGTGTCACAATAGTAGGTCATGGGGAATGCAAGTCCTGGAGCTGCACAAGTGCACATGTACATCCCCCCCACAACACATCCTCTTAACCCTCATCTGTCCAGGTCATACCTATTGGACATATGGGAGACCTGTGACACTACCCTCTGAACCTGAGCCCCTCACACTCTGCTGTGCATGGGGAACAGCTGCCTGAACTTCACATTCACATGCCCCAGTCTGCATGGGCAGCTGATCAGACACCTATGTGTCACACAAGTATCGTCTCCTATGGTCACATCTCCAGTGGCATGCTGAGCCCCTACCAAGAAACTCCACAGCAGTCCTGGCGACTAATCCACAGCACACTGACACAGAGGCAGACACCTGAGGGGTCAAATCACTGCGCACAATGTGTCAGCTGATACACGGGAGTGGGAGTACAGAGTGTATTGTATGGCCTGGAGTAGGCATGACTGTCCAGCCCCACATGAATGAGGGATGAGCCCTGGACTGTAGGCAGCTGGCTAAGTATGTGTGACACACGTCATATACATACTCCTGGGGCCCAAACATTGTTCCCACCCGCAGCATGGGTGTGTGCCAGATACCCCAGCCACATGTGGTGGATCAGCTCAGCAATTGGACCACAGATCAAAGTAACACGCTGAATACATGTCAGAATACAGGCATTGTGTAAGCAATGGACCCACCCATGATGCCCACCACAGAGTCAGGGAAACAGATGCTGTCTCCCACCTTGAGTCAAGCAAACTGCAAGGACACAGTCCTAAGTGACAGAATTCCCTGCATGTAAGGGCCACACCTGGGTATCAGATGAGGAGTGGGCAGTGCACAATAGAGGGACATGGCTCCTGGACAACATGACTGCTGTACTGTGGCAGTTTAACCAGGCCCGAGGAGGGCACATAGCATGTTAGACAGAGTACACAGTGCAGTCTTTGACTCACCCCCTCCTTGCTGCTCTCTGGCCTTCAGCTGCCCATCCAGGTCTGGAAAGACCACCGCCAGGATCCTGAGCATGTGGGGGTCAGGGTCCGTGTTCCGCCCTCCTGCGAGGAGGCGACAGCTTCAGCTGGACCCGTGCAATCCTCCGGGTCCAGCCCCGAAGGTCCTGCCACCTCTTTTGGCAGTTGCGGATCCGGCGCTTGTAGACCCCCACGGACCGGACAGCCCGGACGATGTCCTTCCATATCTCATGCTTCCGATGGGCAGAAGCCTGTCAGGATGACAAAGTGATAAGGCCATTACTACACATGCAACATATCCGTGCATGACACAGTTGCATATACATGTCGCAATCACAGGGGCACATGGTGTACACAGGCAGTGCACGGCTGCCCATGGACAGTTTTCCAGAAGTCACTACATGGTATCATTGCATGGGGAGTAAAACCCTGTTCAGAAGCACTGTCACTGCACCATACCTGTCCAGTGCAAGTCACTACACACTATGGGGGGTGACAACTACTCAGTGAGCCTGCTAGCCAGTGGCGTGCAGACTTTCAGCCTTGCTAGTCAGACAAAATGCACATTCAGAAAGGAGGTGCACAGAACACTCACCTGCTCCCCTGGTGTCCCATACAGCTTGCTGTACTGTGGAAGTAGGCTGTCCAGCAGGGCCTGGTTCTCCTCAAGGCTGAAGGCTGGGGCTCTCTCCACAGTACGTGCCATTGCAGGGTCCAGAGGGGCAGAGACAGCAGCAGTGCAGTGGCAGATGTCGTCCTGGAGCATGTAGTGCAGGCAAGTGGGCTCTCAGGGGAACAGGCAGCAATATATATGTGCTGGAGAGGCAGATACTGTCCCTTGTGTCCAAAGTGATAGGTCCAAGTCGTTTGCATCTTCTGAATCTGGCCAATCCATGGAATAGCAGCACCAAAACACGCCCACAGCATCCTTCAAAACTTCAACTTCATGACATACATGATTTTGCAACATTGTTGTGGGTGACCAACTGATTTTCCAGCAACCGACTCGTTCGAAATTCGAAAACGCGTCCGTTGCCAGGCAAGCCCATTGTCAATGGGTGCGCACCGATCGGTCCATTGCGGTACAACGCGCACAGGGGTACAACGCGTACCCGCACACATTGAAAGCAATGGGCCGGCCGGAGGCACCGATCGGTCCATTGCAGTTCAACACGCACAGGGGTACAACGCGTACCCGCACACATTGAAAGCAATGGGCCGGCCGGAGGCACCGATCGGTCCATTGCAGTTCAACACGCACAGGGGTACAACGCGTACCCGCACACATTGAAGGCAATGGGCCGGCCGGAGGCACCGATCGGTCCATTGCAGTTCAACACGCACAGGGGTACAACGCGTACCCGCACACATTGAAAGCAATGGGCCGGCCGGAGGCACCGATCGGTCCATTGCAGTTCAACACGCACAGGGGTACAACGCGTACCCGCACACATTGAAGGCAATGGGCCGGCCGGAGGCACCGATCGGTCCATTGCAGTTCAACACGCACAGGGGTACAACGCGTACCCGCACACATTGAAGGCAATGGGCCGGCCGGAGGCACCGATCGGTCCATTGCAGTTCAACACGCACAGGGGTACAACGCGTACCCGCACACATTGAAGGCAATGGGCCGGCCGGAGGCACCGATCGGTCCATTGCAGTTCAACACGCACAGGGGTACAACGCGTACCCGCACACATTGAAGGCAATGGGCCGGCCGGAGGCACCGATCGGTCCATTGCAGTTCAACACGCACAGGGGTACAACGCTGCACCGCACACATTGAAGGCAATGGGCCGGCCGGAGGCACCGATCGGTCCATTGCAGTTCAACACGCACAGGGGTACAACGCGTACCCGCACACATTGAAGGCAATGGGCCGGCCGGAGGCACCGATCGGTCCATTGCAGTTCAACACGCACAGGGGTACAACGCTGCACCCGCACACATTGAAGGCAATGGGCCGGCCGGAGGCACCGATCGGTCCATTGCAGTTCAACACGCACAGGGGTACAACGCTGTACTCGACACATTGAAAGCAATGGGCCGGCCAGAGGCACCGATCGGTCCATTGCAGTTCAACACGCACAGGGGTACAACGCGTACCCGACACATTGAAGGCAATGGGCCGGCCGGAGGCACCGATCGGTCCATTGCAGTTCAACGCGCACAGGGGACAACGCTGCACTCGACACATTGAAAGCAATGGGCCGGCCGGAGGCACCGATCGGTCCATTGCAGTTCAACACGCACAGGGGTACAACGCGCATCCGCACACATTGAAGGCAATGGGCCGCCGGAGGCACCGATCGTCCATTGCAGTTCAACGCGCACAGGGGTACAACGCTGTGACTCCGCACACATTGAAAGCAATGGGCCGGTCCGGAGGCACCGATCGTCCATTGCAGTTCAACGCGCACAGGGGTACAACGCGTACCCGCACACATTGAAGGCAATGGGCCGGCCGGAGGCACCGATCGGTCCATTGCGGTACAACGCGCACAGGGGTACAACGCGTACCCGCACACATTGAAAGCAATGGGCCGGCCGGAGGCACCGATCGGTCCATTGCAGTTCAACGCGCACAGGGGTACAACGCGTACCCGCACACATTGAAGGCAATGGGCCGGCCGGAGGCACCGATCGGTCCATTGCGGTACAACGCGCACAGGGGTACAACGCGTACCCGCACACATTGAAGGCAATGGGCCGGCCGGAGGCACCGATCGGTCCATTGCGGTTCAACGCATCACTGTACATGTGACTGGCATAGGTCAGCATGCCTGTCTCAGATGGACATATGCCAGCCACAGATAGCTCCCAGGGAGTGAGGGGCACACCTACATCACGACAGCCTGTCCAAACCTTATCATAAGGCATGTAAGGCTGCATTTCCTATTGTGTGTATGTTGGTGTACATGTTGTCCTGTGGGTGTCACCTGTGGGCAGCCACCCCCAGGCTGTGCACGTGTTCATGGGGACAGGATCCTGGGTGTTACGTGTACGTGACCACTGTGATGTGCAACTGTTCATATCTGTGCATGTGTCATGGTCACATTTCACAGTGGTGTTTGTGTATGTCATGTCACATACCCCGTGAGTCCCATGTGGGACGGTATGTTTGAGCCAGGGTGTCCCAGTGGCACAATAGTGATGGCCCTCCACAGTCTTTGTGCATGTAGTGTTTACAATGTCTCTGATTTCATGTGCACAATGGGAGACAGTCTCCACATCCACGTTGTGTGTGCATGGACTCTGATGTTGTGCGTGTGTGTCACAGACGTCCATGTCTGTCCTGCCATGGCAAGTGTGGCCACTACCTGTGGGGGTCATGTTTGTTTTGCTGTGGTGTACACATGATACTCCAGGTGATGCCAGTGTCCATGTGGCATTACAGGGTCCCTGGGAATGTGCCTGTCGTTGAGCTGTGGTGCCTGGGGCACATCTGTCCTCACATGTCACTGTGGGGGGTGACTGTGACACAGCATCATGATATCCAATGGGCCAACCTGGGACAAATTGATGCCACCTGTAGGACCGTGTTGACAGATGTTGGCCATGTATGTACCATACATGTCGTTCCGGTACTGCACACTTCATGTAGTTGTGCCTCATGATGATGTATGTTGGGATCTTGAGTGTGTTCAATGCCGCATATGTGGGGTGACTGACGATCTTGCTTACTTCTCCTCTGCACTGCAGGGCTCCTGCTGTCCATCGGCCATTCCCAGACCTGGCAACGATGGTGGAACGGGACAGCATCCGACGGTACCGCTTCACCAGGCAGCTGATTGAGGATTTGGCAGTGCAGTTGTCCCCACATTTGCAGCCTGGCCGGCCGTATCCTACAGCGCTGACCCCCAAGGTGAAGGTGATGGCAGCCCTACACTTCTTTGCCACCGGTACCTTCCAACATACTGTGGCGTCTGCTGGTGGGATGTCACAGACCATGTTCAGCCGTGTGCTCCGCGATGTTTTGGCGGCAATGTTGCTCTTCCTGAACCGGTACATCTATTTCCCTAGACTGCGACGACTCACTGACGTGAAGAGTGACTTTTATGCCCTGGGGAGGATGCCGCATGTCATTGGCTCCATTGATGGGACACATGTGGCTTTGGTACCACCACAGGCCCAGGAGCAGGCCTACCGTAACCGCAAGCACTACCACTCGGTCAATGCACTGGTGGTGTGTCTTGCAGACATGACCATCACACACGTGTGTGCCCGTTTCCCTGGTTCAGCACACGATGCCTTTGTGATGAGGAGTAGTCGCATCCCCAGGATGATGGCACAGATGCAGAACCAGCGTGCCTGGCTTGTCGGTGTGTACTGACTTTGTGCCATTGTGTGTGATCTGATCTGTAGTATTCCGCCCACTTTTCCAAGTCAGCTGATGTGCACTTGTCTGTCCGTAGGTGACTCGGGATACCCCAACATGCCGTGGTTGCTGACACCCCTCAGGAACCCTGTGACACCTGCCCAGATGCGCTACAATGAGGCACATGGTCGGACCAGGAGAGTGATTGAGCGGACCTTTGGTCTCCTGAAGAGCCGCTTCCGCTGCCTGGACAAGACCGGAGGGTCCCTCCCATATGCCCCTGCGAAAGTGTGCAAGATTATCATCGTCTGCTGCATGCTACACAACCTGGCAGTGCGGAAGGAGTTGCCTCTCATCCAGGATGACGATGACCAACATCCGCCACCTGTGGAGGATCCTGGCCTGGACCACGATGCCAGTGACGATGATGATGATGATGATGGTGATGGTGATGTCCGCACACAGCTCATCACCAACTTCTTTAGCTGAATGTGAGTATCCTGAGGTGTCATGTGAATGATGTGAGTTGGCATGATGTGTGGGTGGTGCTCTGGTGCTGTTGGAGTGTGTCCATGGGCTACTTGACAGGATGTGTGTTGCGATGTGTGGTGACAGGTGGGCTGTACTCCCCAACAGTGTTGACATGCTAACTTGGTTCTGGGTGGGTATCTTGTAACATGTATTGTGCATGAGTTTTGCTGTTCTGTCCTGTACTGCATTGCTTTTGACTGTGTGTCATTTCTGTCCTTCACAGGGTACTTTCAGATTCGTTTGGTCAACTGTGTCCACCGACGACGTGATTGCACATCCAGGCTGGTAGCTGTTGTGTCCCTACAGGTGATGTGCGCCACACCCATGGACTTCCTTCCGTCTACAGTTGTTGACTGTGTGCCCGCTACCAGGTGGGGTTACCTTGCATCTGTAGTGGTTACGGCATGTTGCTACTGTGTAATAAACCTGTGCTTCACTTAGTGATGTGCGTTGTCTGTGGTCACACATTTGACTGCCATTTGCTTACTGCACCTGTGGGCTACTTGACTACAACTGGGAATGGGTGTGGTGTCTGTGCATTGCACCGTCTTCCCTGGCAACATCAGTGTAGGCAATGAGTCAGATGGCCTAGGTGTGTATGTGTTGTGTACCCCTGGTGGTGTGTCTCCCTCATATGTGTCACGTTGCCTGTACTCACATGCCTGTGTTGTCCTTGCTGTTGCAGTTCGCATACACAGTGTAATTTTGCAGTTCATCATCCCCATAACAGCACCCACGTTGGAATCACGACAGAGGCAAGTATGGTGTATTAGTGTGTTTATTGTGATACATCTGTGTTAATAGTGCATAGGATGGGTTGTGCTGTACATGAATCTTGCAATCCCAAGTTCCTAGGTGAATTGAAAGTCCAGGTAGACAGGATCCCCAGTATCGGGGCCACAGTTGTCTGACACATTGTTCCAACTTGTACTCCCCATGCAATGTGTGGGAGTAGTGTTGCCGTCAACAGGGTGAACAGTCTGTGCACAAAGGCGAAAATCCAGAACAGGTTCAGGCTTCCTGGGAGTTGCGCTTGGCCATCAGCCTCTCACTTTCCCCTCCTCGGACGACCCCTCTTCTTGGGGGGGGGCCCTCAAGTGCAGGCTGCTGCGGTGCAGGGGACTCTCCGCCAGAGTCCTCCTCCCTCCCTGTGGCAGTTGCAGTTTGTTCGGTACCAGATGTTGTTGGCACACAGGGAGGTGTGGACTGGTTGCTGTTCATCTGGCGGAGGCATTGTAAAATGTCCCTGTGCACCGCCGTCATCTCATGTAGTACATCCCACTTGGACTCCACGCGGGACATGTGGGAGTCCACACGTGACATGTGTGACTCCACGTGGGACATGTGGGAGTCCAAGCGGGCATGATGGGCAGCCTGCTGCTGTTTGATGTCTCTGAGGAGCCCCACTACCTGGCTGAGCTCTCCGGTGCTGGACTGGTACGCATCAGCTATGCGTACCAGTTGTGGGTCTTCATGCACACCAGCAACGTCTGCAAGCAGCGACCTCTGTCTCCCACCCCTCCCACCACCCCTGCTGACATGTGCAGTGTGTGCAGTTGCACGCACAGATAACCCTGGTCCACCTTGGGGGTTGGTGGTGGTGGTGGTGTCCATGGCCCCAGGTTGGTCCAGGGTCACTGCGCTGGTGTTGCTCCTTATTCTGTCCATGTCGGCAGGGATGGTATTCGTGGTGACAGTCGTTGGAGGGGTGGGTGCAGGGGGTGCAGCTGGTGGACCTGCTGGTGCTGCAGCTGGTGGTCCTGCTGGTGCAGCATGTTGACTTGCACCGGATGTGCCAGGTTGTTCATCGTCCGAGGAGGACAGAGGCTGTACGACGCCAGTGAGCTCGGCATCCTCTTGAGCCTGGGACTGGGACTCCTCAGCGTCTGCTGCTGTGTCCCCATCATCACCTGTTTTTGGGAGACACAAACAATGTATGTCATGTTTCTGCAGGCATCAGTGGTTGACACACCTGACAGTTGTGACTGTGCCTCGGGGTGCGGGCCTGTACATTGTATTGTCCTAAGTCGTCACAGTCAGGGGTTGATATTGGTGTGGCACATTGTCCTGCATTATTTGGGCATTTCTATGTATTCTCTGGGGTGTGAACATGGTCTGCATTGCTTGTGTTTGGTTGACAGCCAGACCTCCTTCCCACCCACCCAGCCAGCCAGTCAGTTATCCCACCATGGAACGTGCTTGCATTGCAGGGAGTGTAAGTTGTCTCTCAGGATGTCAGTCAGTGGTGTCCTGCTGTTTGTTGGTGCACAGTTGGCAGCAGGGCCTTGTGCTCCCCACAGCAGTAGCCAGTGTCAGCCATCTTGTGAGTCCTTCTCCACTCCCTGTGATGTGAGCACGGTTCAGGGTGGTGTTGATGGGCCAGTTGTGAGGCTGAGCAATGTCTGTGACTACGACTCCCATCATGCTATTGCCTCCTCCCCCTTCCCAGCATGCCCATGCTTCCTTCCTTTGACTCTGCTTCCCTGTGGGGTGGGCTGGCTGTGCTGACAGGATGGCTGGGAGTGTTGTCCTGGCAGTTGTTTGGCTAAGAGTCCCAAGAGTGTCCCTGTGCTTCACACAACATAACCCAGGGTGGTGGTGCTTTGTGGGATCTTGTGTTAGGATGGAGGGCATTGCATTCTACCAGGTGGGTACTGTGGAGTTTGTGTTGGGGAGGGTGTGAGGGGAGGTGCTGGTGACTATGGTCAGTGCTGTGAGTCCTCCTTCCCACCCAGCCAGCCAGATATCCCACCATGGAACGTGCTTGCATTGCAGGGAGTGGAAGTTGTCTCTCAGGATGTCAGTCAGTGGTGTCCTGCTGTTTGTTGGTGCACAGTTGCCAGCAGGGCCTTGTGCTCCCCACAGCAGTAGCCAGTGTCAGCCATCTTGTGAGTCCTTCTCCACTCCCTGTGATGTGAGCATGGTTCAGGGTGGTGTTGATGGGACAGTTGTGGGGGTGAGCTATGTCTGTGACTACGACTCCCATCATGCCATTGCCTCCACCCCACTTGCCAGCATTCCCATACTTACTTGCTTTTGTGTGGAGTTCAGTGGGTGTGGGTGTGAGGGCAATGGCAAGATGGCTGACAGTGGTGTCCTGCTGTTGGTTGCTGAGCAGTACCCAGCATGCCCTTGTGCTCCCCACGACACAGCAACAGTGTCAGACATCTTTGATGGGCCTTTCCACTCTCTGTGGGATGTGCATGCGTGAGTGTGAGCTTGCTGGGCCATGTGGTGGGGGATGTAGGGCTGTGAGTACGACTCCCATCATGCTATTGCCTCCTCCCCCTTCCCAACATGCCCATGCTTCCTTCCTTTTGACTCTGCTTCCCTGTGGGTTGGGCTGGCTGTGCTGACAGGATGGCTGGGAGTGTTGTCCTGGCAGTTGTTTGGCTAAGAGTCCCAAGAGTGTCCCTGTGCTTCACACAACATAACCCAGGGTGGTGGTGCTTTGTGGGATCTTGTGTTAGGATGGAGGGCATTGCATTCTACCAGGTGGGTACTGTGGAGTTTGTGTTGGGGAGGGTGTGAGGGGAGGTGCTGGTGACTATGGTCAGTGCTGTGAGTCCTCCTTCCCACCCAGCCAGCCAGATATCCCACCATGGAACGTGCTTGCATTGCAGGGAGTGGAAGTTGTCTCTCAGGATGTCAGTCAGTGGTGTCCTGCTGTTTGTTGGTGCACAGTTGCCAGCAGGGCCTTGTGCTCCCCACAGCAGTAGCCAGTGTCAGCCATCTTGTGAGTCCTTCTCCACTCCCTGTGATGTGAGCATGGTTCAGGGTGGTGTTGATGGGACAGTTGTGGGGGTGAGCTATGTCTGTGACTACGACTCCCATCATGCCATTGCCTCCACCCCACTTGCCAGCATTCCCATACTTACTTGCTTTTGTGTGGAGTTCAGTGGGTGTGGGTGTGAGGGCAATGGCAAGATGGCTGACAGTGGTGTCCTGCTGTTGGTTGCTGAGCAGTACCCAGCATGCCCTTGTGCTCCCCACGACACAGCAACAGTGTCAGACATCTTTGATGGGCCTTTCCACTCTCTGTGGGATGTGCATGCGTGAGTGTGAGCTTGCTGGGCCATGTGGTGGGGGATGTAGGGCTGTGAGTACGACTCCCATCATGCTATTGCCTCCTCCCCCTTCCCAACATGCCCATGCTTCCTTCCTTTTGACTCTGCTTCCCTGTGGGTTGGGCTGGCTGTGCTGACAGGATGGCTGGGAGTGTTGTCCTGGCAGTTGTTTGGCTAAGAGTCCCAAGAGTGTCCCTGTGCTTCACACAACATAACCCAGGGTGGTGGTGCTTTGTGGGATCTTGTGTTAGGATGGAGGGCATTGCATTCTACCAGGTGGGTACTGTGGAGTTTGTGTTGGGGAGGGTGTGAGGGGAGGTGCTGGTGACTATAGTCAGTGCTGCAAGTCCCCCTTCCCACCCAGCCAGCCAGATATCCCACCATGGAACGTGCTTGCATTGCAGGGAGTGTGAGTTGTCTCTCAGGATGTCAGTCAGTGGTGTCCTGCTGTTTGTTGGTGCACAGTTGGCAGCAGGGCCTTGTGCTCCCCACAGCAGTAGCCAGTGTCAGCCATCTTGTGAGTCCTTCTCCACTCCCTGTGATGTGAGCACGGTTCAGGGTGGTGTTGATGGGCCAGTTGTGAGGCTGAGCAATGTCTGTGACTACGACTCCCATCATGCTATTGCCTCCACCCCCTTCCCAGCATGCCCATGCTTCCTTCCTTTTGACTCTGCTTCCCTGTGGGGTGGGCTGGCTGTGCTGACAGGATGGCTGGGAGTGTTGTCCTGGCAGTTGTTTGGCTAAGAGTCCCAAGAGTGTCCCTGTGCTTCACACAACATAACCCAGGGTGGTGGTGCTTTGTGGGATCTTGTGTTAGGATGGAGGGCATTGCATTCTACCAGGTGGGTACTGTGGAGTTTGTGTTGGGGGGTGTGAGGGGAGGTGCTGGTGACTATAGTCAGTGCTGCAAGTCCCCCTTCCCACCCAGCCAGCCAGATATCCCACCATGGAACGTGCTTGCATTGCAGGGAGTGGAAGTTGTCTCTCAGGATGTCAGTCAGTGGTGTCCTGCTGTTTGTTGGTGCACAGTTGGCAGCAGGGCCTTGTGCTCCCCACAGCAGTAGCCAGTGTCAGCCATCTTGTGAGTCCTTCTCCACTCCCTGTGATGTGCGCATGGTTCATGGTGGTGTTGATGGGACAGTTTTGGGGCGGGCAATATGTGTGACTGCAACTCCCATGATGCTATTGGCTACACTGACTTGGCCAGCATACACAGAATTCCTTCCTTTGAGTGGTCTTCACTGTGTGTTGGTGTTGTTGTGGTGGCTACATGTGTGGATGTGTTTGTTGGTTCTATTTGTGCCACTGCCTAGCTGTAGTTGTGGTTGTGTTTGTACATGTGTTGGCACAGTTGGATGTGACTTTTTTGATGGCATGTGTTGTGTTTCTCTGACTGACATACACATTTTGGGATGATTCTGTTCTGGTTGCTGTGTGATTGCTATGAGTGCATGGTTTGACTCTCCCCTTGACAGTGATGTGTGTGTGTTTTGTGGCAGTATATTGTGTACATTTGTTGTGTACTCACCAGGCTCTGGGATGTCCTCTAGTCCATATATGCTCACTGGCGGTAGGATGGCCCGCACCTTCTCCTCCCAGGGCCTGAGGTATATTGGCTTGGCAGGAGGGCCACTGCCGGTGTGTTGGCTGTTGATGTAGTCTTGCTTCAGCAGTTTCCGTACCCTCCTGCGCACGTCATACCACCTGTTCTGGATGTCGGTCTTTGTGCGCCGACATGGTGATTGGGCGTTCACCCTGTTGATGATCCTCTCCCACATCTTGGTTTTCTGCGACATGGGGGTCTGTTGGACCAATGTGCCAAACAGCTGTGGCTCTACCCTGAGGATCTCGTCTACCAGGACTTCCAATTCACAATCTAGGAACTTGTGATTCTTCTTGGGGGGCATGGTGATGGGTGGTGATGGTGAGTGATGTGTGTGTTGGTGTGCAGGTGAGGGTGTGTGAGTGTGTGTTTTGCTGGGTGTATGTGAGGTAGGTATTTGTTGGTGTGCTGATGGTGTGTGGCTTGTGTGAGGGATGAGCTGTGGGTGTGTGGTTGCTTTCTCTTGGGTGCTGGCAGTGGAATGGCATTTGCAAAGGCTCATGGTAGTGATTTGTGTCCTTTATATAGGTGGAGTTGTGGGTGTGTCTTTGTTCTCTGTCCCCACCCCCCCAGTATTTATTGGCTTGGTAATTGCTTGTTTGGCCTTTTTTGGGTGATTTTTCCTTTGTGTTGTTTGTGTATGTTGGAAACGTTCTTGTGACCGAGTCGGACCCTGCATTGGTCTCGTACGGTGTTTTCCGTTTCGTTCACGCTGTGTTTGTGCAGTTTTCTATGCTGCGTACGCGTCGGTCGCGGTGTATTGTATTGCTTCGGCTCGGTTTTGTATGCGTGTCGGTCGTACGGCTTGTCCTCCGTCCGACTCGGTCGTGTTTTTCGCGCCTTGCATCGTACTTTGCGGTTTGGAGTTGACGGGTACGTTTCGGTCGGATTTGTTCCGGGTGCGTGTCGGTCGGTTGGATTTGCGTGTTTTTCCGGCCGGATTGCTATTTTCCGTGCGGCTCGGTCGGTCGGCTTGGTTTCCTTACGTGTCGGTCGGATTTATCGCGGCTTGCATCGTACTTGGCGTGTCGGGCGCCACTGGTACGTGTCGGTCGGTAATTTTTCCGGCTCCGAGTCGGTCGGTGCTTTTTCCGGCCCGAATCGGAATCGACCCCTTTGTGTGTTGGATGGGGAAACAAATGAATACAACATATTTTACACGATGCACTATTATCAGTCAAGTTTCTACTCGTAAAGACAAGTTAAGTCCCCAGGACTTCGTCTTTCATTGCTCCTAATAAGTCAAAGATCTGTGCTTGCATATGTCTTTCTTATACAATGCCTGGCTCCAAATGGATTTCTCTTATAGTGGTGATGATTTTCGTCTGTTTACCTACCTCTTGTGAATCTATTTGATCGGTTGAAATAATGAACAAATCCTCGAAGTAGTGACCTTTTAAATGAGTGTTCTAGGTATTTTAGAGGGAGAACCATGCAACGTTGAGTGGATGCGACATTTTGAGGCCATCAATGACATATCTGATTCAGTGTAGGAGGGAACCCTGCATGTGCCATGTGGTTGTGCTTAGAGTCTTTGCTGAGGGGAGCACATCACGTGCACTTCAGTCTGACAATGCCCAGAAGGAACATTCTAGTACTTTTGATGGGAGCCAGATCTCCTCACTTCTGCTGCTGCGTTTTGCTCCAATTAAAGTGGGCAGGTTATTGTGTGCAGTCTCCCAGATATAGAAAGGTAAGATAAAATGTTCGTAGTTTACTAGCCCAATTCAATGGTTTGATTTGTTTACAAAAGGAAGCATTTACGAAATTAATTAACGTCTAACCAATGTTTGCATATTAACTGCATTCTATGGACCACGCTCTCTTAACACAGATTCAGAATAATTGGTATTCAGCCCTTTAAAGGGCCAAATGTACAAACATTAGGAATACTGATTTCCTAATTGTGATTCGGAGAGAATCACAATCGATATTCCTAATGTGTGAAAGTCATTGAGTTTCATTGAGGGATTCCTTGTGGGTCGCAGATCGACCTACCACATGAATATTAATGAGGTAGGTCGCAGTTTGTGACCCATTATGGAATCACAGCCATCACAGGGATGGTGGCCTGCTGAGGTCGGCAGACCACCATGTCTGTGATAGCTTTTTAATAAAGCAATTTTTTTTAAAAATGTAGCCCATTTTCCTTAAAGGAAAACGGGTGCGTTTAAAAAAACCAAAAAAAACCTTGAAGTTTAATTCTTTAAGAGTAGGCAGTGGTCCATGCTTTTCCTAATGCACAAAAGTAAAATGCGATTCAGTAACTTTGTACTGAATCGCAATTTGCATTTGCGATACGGTCTTTGGAAGAGGCGTGCTTAGGGCGTTCCTTCCAAATACCAATTCTGTATGGTATGTATTACTGTTTTGCAACCGAATTCCGGTCGCAAAACAGTAATACTTTACCACCATTTTTAAAGTGGTGGTAACCCATTCGCAACTGGGAAGAGGTCAAGAGGACCCCTTACCCTTTGAGAATGTTGAAAAATATTTTTAAGTGCAGGCAGTGGTCCCATGGACCACTGTCTACTCTTAAAAAATGAAGCTTAAATGTTTTATTTTTTATTTTCAATCACATCTCGTTTTCCTTTAAAGGGAAACAGCGTAACTTAAAAAAAAAAAAAGATTGCTTTATTAAAAAGCAATCCCGGACATGGTGGTCTGCTAACCTCAGCAGGCCACCATCCCTGTTATGACTGCGATTCTTAATGGCTTGCAAATTGAGACCTACCTCATTAATATGAATGAGGTAAGCCTATTTGCAACCCACTAGGAATTGCTAATGAAACTCAAAAGAGTTTCATACTTTAGGAATACCGATTTCCTAATTGCGATTCGGAGTTAATCACAATTAGGAAATCGGAATTCCTAATGTTAGTACATCTGGCCCTCGGACTTTTGATGCACCTTGTTAAATGTGCAGAATAGAGCTTGGCCTGACAACCATTTGTGGATACACAGCTCATCAGACACTTTTATTTCATTTTTTCATGGAAGATATTCACAGAAAGGACATAAAAACATTTTTTTTAATTCTGCATTTTATTTGCATATTCATAAGACCATGGCTAGAGCATCATGCCACTTTGAAGTGAAAAATAAAGAAAGGAAAAGCAAATACAAAAAAAGTTAAGAGAACCATTAAATAGACAGATATTCAGAAACACGCCCAAAGAGTGAGGGAAAGAGCATTGCAGAAAATGGTTGCTACTGCTGTAAATATTACATTGTATTCTTAAAAACAATAAGTCTACAATAGGAAAATATACTAACCTGGAAAAAGTCTCTGGCCACCAGAAATAATAAACTTCTGAGCAAATAGGCAGGGTTACCCTGGTGAATAGCCTTGTAGCCCAAACTGACCAAAAGGACTAGTTTTGCCCAGGAGCCAGTGAAGGTAGCGCTGGGTCAATCAATCAATCAATCAATCAATCAATCAGGATTTGTAAAGTGTGGCTAATCACCCGATAGGGTATCCAGGCGCTTGCAGGTCCCTGAGGTTTATTCAAACAGCCAGGTCTTGAGGGCCTTTCGGAATTCCAGAAGTGAGGTGATGGTCCAGAAGTGCGTGGGGAGCGTGTTCTAGGTCTTTGCTTTGATGTAGGAGAAGGAGCGCCCACCACTTCTGCTTCGGTAGGTTCGGGGAGTTTGGGCAAGCGAATGGGAGGCGGAGCGCAGTCTTCTTGATGGTTGGTGGAAGTTCAGGCGGTGGTTAATGTAGGCGGGTCCTTGGTTGTGTAGAGCCTTGTGTGCGTGGGTCAGCAGCTTGAATTGGAATCTCTTCTGTATGGGGAGCCAGTAGAGTTTCCTGAGGTGGGGTGTGATGTGGGTTTGTTGGGGAAGGCCAAGGATGAGTCTGGCTGCGGTGTTCTGTGTGGTCTGAAGTCTCTGTAGAAGGTGTGCGGCAATTCCTACGTACAGGGCATTGCCATAGTCCAGTGATGAGGGCTTGTGTCACAGTGTGTCTCGTGTGTAGGGGTAGCCACTTGAAGATCTTACAAAGCATGGCAGAGTGAGGAAGCAGGCGGAGGAGGCTGCGTTGATCTGTGATTTCATGGTGAGCTTGACAATAATGATTCCGAGGTTTCTGGCGTGGTTGGAGGGAGTGGGTGTGGGTACTAGGTCTAATGGTCACCAGGAGTCATTCCATGTGTTGCTGCTGTTGCCAAAGATCAGTACTTCCGTCTTGTCTGTGTTCAGCTGCGGGCAGTTGTTCTTCATCCAGTCAGTGACGTTTGTCATGCATCTGTGGAAGTTGGTTCTGGTGGTGGTGGGGTCGTCGGTGAGTGAGAGGATGAGTTGGGTGTCATAAAAGGTAAAGGGCATGTGTTAAAAGCTAGGCATCAATCATCAGACAGGCAGCAGAATGCAGCACAGCTTGGAAAAGAGACTTTGGGGATTCCGGGCCTCCCTTTACCCACAAGTACTGACGTTTCTCAGATCCGTAGTGGAGATCGATTATCTCGAATTCCAAAACACATAGATCTGGAAGTTGAAGAACTTGTATTGATTTTATTTATGTAGGAGCATATGCCTAGAGCTGTCTGAGCAGTAAATCCAATTGATTTCTTATGAAATCAACATTTGAAAATGCATTAAATGCTAACTCCCATAACCAGTGGTGCATTGGGGACTGGGATCCTGAAAACAACAGTGACATCTTTTATGTTGTAGAGCACCGCCTCTTCTAGAGCGCAGCCTAATGTTGCGGACCCTAATGTGCCTGTGAACTGTGCTGTTAATAAAATTGATTTGGCTTGTGTACCATCTTCCCTAGCTAAGCTGGAGCAGTCTCCCTGCGCCATAGGGATGTCCACTTGATCTCATTTCAAATTTAATCTCTCCATATAGATTCCAAGATCCTTATTAGTACCCAAATAATTGGGGATTATTTACTTATTAAAACTTTAATACTTTAAGTGGCTGAGTGGTGTTTCTACAATAGGTTTATGACCATAAGTGATTTAATAAGGAAAACAATTACTTGAACAAGAAATCTTGAGTGAACACATTGATTTTTATTTTTAAAGGAGGTAGGATTCTGTTCCATTCATGTACTGGAGTCAACTCACTACAATCCCAAAATGTTACACTAAACATTGTGAAGTTTATGATTTAAATGTAGGTTTATTCACATCTATGAAGATCTGCTCTTCGGAAACCAAGAGTGGTTGTAAAAAAGTTCCTGAAGGGTACAGAAGGCCTATACAGGAGTAGTTGGCATTGGACAAAATCTCCTAAAGGGAATGTGTCTCTCTTACCTAGGATTATAAGGTGGTGAAGGAGAAATATACTGTTATTGGAGTTTATGATTTGGAGCCTTAAGCTGAATTGTGAGCTATTAGATGGCAAAGCCAGCAAGACATAGGAAGCCAAGCGAGAGAGATAAACAGTGCATTGAAATGGAGTGTGACTAGCCTTGGATTGAACTAGCAATCAAGATGTGGATGGACAAGATGGTGGAAATGGTTAATGCACTGCTGTGCTATGCCCAAGAGACAATGGATGAAAGCAATGTTGCAGGTAAAGGAGTCTTAGAATATTAATTTGAGAAAAGAAAAGAGATTGATGTTTAACTTTCATAGTAATAATGGAGGTGGTCATTGAAGCAATATCGTTTTTATTGTAGCTATTGCTTGTTGAGCATGAATTTCTGCTAATCGTGATAAAACGCAGGATGATTACATGAAGCAAATTCAATCTATATTTTTAAGAATTATTAGGAATCTTGTACTATACTATATATAATAGCGCTATGCAGATCTAAAAGTGCTTAAACTTGCAGTGGCTACAAAAATAGGAGCATATGAAAAATTCATGGAAGGAGCTGTAAGAAGCAGTGCCAGTAATCAAGAAGGGTGACAGATTGTTCTGGCTGATAGCAATTCGAAAATAATATCAGGGACCAAATTTCCAACATTAACTATCCTGTGGGCAGTGGTAAAATGTCCCACATGGGTAGAATAGCCAGATAGAGCAGAGATTAAAAAATGTAATCCATCTTTTCTCGCACCAAAACTAAAAACGGGCCCTTTGCCCTAATTTCCTACACTCTAAGGGCTAGACGTACAAAGCATACTTAAGGTCGCAAATGGCTTGGTTCACATCAGGCCATTTGGGACTGGAAAAATGCTTTTTCAAATGTACAAAATGCAAAATGTGATTCAGTAGCTTGTTACCGAATCGCATTTTGCGTTTCGGTATTCGGAGGGGGCGTGTTTAGGGCGTCCTTTCCAAATACCGAATCAGTATAGTATGTATTGTTTTGCAACCGAATTCTGGTCGCAAAACAGTAATTTGCAAATGCGAAGGGGTCCCTTCCCCTTGCGGAATGTAAATAATAGTATTTTGGAAGAGCAGGCAGTGGTCAAATATACCACTACTCTTAAAGAATGAAACTTCAAGGTTTGATTTTTTTCTCTTTAAATGCATCCCATTTTCCTTTAAGGAAAAAGGACCGTATTTAATCAAATAATGAACTGGTACTTGTAAAGTGCAGCTAATCACCCGTGAGGATATCCAGGCGCTGGGTTGCTGGGCTTAGTCGAAAAGCCAAGTCTTGAGTCTGTTCCTGAAGTCCGCCAGTGAGGGTGATGTTCAGAGGTGGAGGGGGAGGGTGTTCCAGGACTTGGCGGCGAGGTGGGAGGAGCGGCTCAGCTGCAGCTGCAGTGGATGCGCGGTGTCTGTGCGAGGGAGGCGGAGCAAACATTTCTGGATGGTTGGTGGATGTTCAGGCGGTGGTTCATGTATGCTGGTCCTTGGTCACGGAGGGCTTTATAAGTGTGTTGAAATAAAAGATTGCTTTATTAAAAAGCAATCACAGACATGGTGGTCTGCTGACCTCAACAGGCCACTATACCTGTAATGGCTGTGATTCCTAATGGGTCACAAATTGCGACCTACCTCATTAATATTCCTGAGTGAGGTTGATCTGAGACCCACAAGGAATCCCTAAATGAAATTCAATGAAGTTTCATACATTAGGAATACCGGTTTTCCAATTGCGATTTGGAGAGAACCGCAATTAGGAAATCGGTATTCCTAATGTTTGTACATCTGGCCCTTATTTCTTTTCCTCTGCATTGAGTAATGCATTTGAAACTCAAGAATAAGTACCGGATTTTGAGTTTGGCTGACAGGATACTCTGTCGCAAACGTGAAGAAGGGCCCAGTCCATCAAATTCTTGGTCCACGCACCTCATTTAGAGACCGTCAAAGGTTAAGTTTTCCATCGACGGAACCCGTATAGGCTCTGTCGACAGAAAGCTTCCTTTCCTCCAACAGCCCAATGGAATGGGGGCTGTCAGAGGAAGGACATTGCACTGCCTACCCTATTAAGAGTGGACAGCATAATGTCTTTTTTCCTGAACATTAGAGGCAGTAAAAATCAAATAATGACATCAATACAGTGGTCCCCTTTAAACTGCAGACATAATTGTTGCGCCGGCGGTCATCTCTAAATTTGGCAGACGGTAAGCCTTCAGGGTGGCAGTGGTACTATCCTCCATCAGCCAGCTGGACTATACTCCATCGGGCAATCCGTCTGTCCAATCAGGCCCTTAGTCTAAGAGAGGTGCTGGAGTGGATGGGAGAATACAAAAACACAAACAGCAAAATAGTTAATGTAATTTAAAGTACAAAGCAGATTTATTAGAAAGAATCCTTTATTAGGTAAGAACCACAATTGTTTGAAGAAAACGGATAAAGAGAAAATGAAAAAAGCACATTTAGACATTTCAATGAAAGTTAATGGAAGTCAACCCTTAACATGATGTCTATGCAAAGCAATGTCATTCTATGGCATATGGATGGATGGTTTGAGAAAAACTGCAACAATAGCAGGTCCAACTTGTGAGTGATTATGCTGGGTATTTTTCCCCAGTGAACAAAGCTGGCTCAACAATTAATGTTTTTAGGAGCGCATTCCTCTCAAGAGTTGGCTATCTTGAAGCTCTATCAGAACACATAGTTGGTCGGACAGAGTCAGTTTGAAGCTGAAGAACTTGCAATAGATGGAGATCTCACATCTTTTCCAGAAAAATGCTACAATTTTTCCCAGTCTTCTCTTTCTTGTCACAAAGTTCTCAGATAACAAGTTGTTAGCAATGGTGATCTCAACAGATCATCAGATAGCACTCATTTACAGCAGTCTTGCAATTGTTGTTTTTTTCAAACTTTGAACCTAAAAAATAAGGAAGGTCTGTTCATGCTGGTCACCTCATGACCAAATCCAGCATACTGAAACACTAGTGAGCTCCAGTGCCTTCACTTTTCTTGTACAGGGGCAGCACAAAGTCAAGCCTCATAACAAATTTACTCTCAGCTTCAGTGAGTATGCTCAGCAGGTTGCTAGATCCTCTAAATTGTCATGGGCTCCACAGATACCAGGCTGCCAGTGTACCACAAAATGGTACGGTACTCCACTGTCACTTGGGGTAGATGAGCAATCTGGTAGGCAGATTAGGAACACTCTAGTGCACAGAAGACAGCTTTTATTTTGTTTCTGGACAATGAGAAAGGCATTTCCTGTTGATCCAAAACTGCTGTTACCAGGAAATGTTGGCCCAACATGGCATTTTATAAGTGAAGGCCCTAATCCAATGGTGCATGATTCAGGCGACTAATCATTATGTTCTCTGTTCTGGTCTACATCCCCTTTGACTACAGTGGGACATGTCCAACACCCTGGAAGATTTGTTTAGATGTAGCCAATGTCATATTGTAAATATTCTACCACTTCTTTTTTTTTTATTGTTTGATGAAGGATTCAAGATTACCAGAGAAAGAAAATAATCCTGCTCTCATATAGAGAGATATAAAAAAAATAGGATCAAGGAAGCTACAGTAGTGCATACATAATCTAATAGGTATATGGCACCAGTAATTCCCAGTGTACCAATGTTCACCTAAAAATCGCCATCATCAGTACAGAATATCACATATATACTCATTTCATTATGACAGCAGCTTCAAGCAGGTCCGGTGGTATCATGGATTCACTAGATGCCCAGTTGCACCTAAGCGGTCTCTGAATCAGTGGTATTCCAGGAATCTGCTCCCAAACGCAACAGAAGGTACACTCTAAGAGGTCCCAAGATATCCTTGAGGCCTAGATTTGATTGGCATCAGTTCCCAGTAGTGTATTAACATAGTTGGTGTTCCACAATTCAGAATAAGTGCAGCAGTGCAGTGCTCATGGGAAGTGAAAAATTATGTAGACACAAACACAGAACAAACAGAATGCTTGGTAAAGACAATTCAATTGTAGTAATTTCGGAAAGCTATACAATTTTTTAAAGTATTGCCTATCCACAAATGCTACATCCAAGCATTAAATACAGTTAGTGTTGACGTTTTGACCCATATGCGCTGATTAAAAATAAACCTGGTCTACATTAGGACAAAGATGGTGGATACACCCTACATGATAGGGAGAGTGACATATCGTGTGTATAAACATTATGTAAAAAGCATGTGTCTCGTAGGAGTACAGAATGTTACAGTACTCACCTCTAATTGATAACTAGTGGAGGCCAACGAGGCGCATGGAGTCGACTATGTGCGCTAATAAGAGAGGCCAAAGGCTGCCCTATGAAAAGTTTTGTAAGATAAAGCCACTTGGCAGCTGTGTCAGAGCGTCAGTAGCATTAGCTACTCACAAGAAATTAATTGCGTCAGGGTAGCAGACTCCTTGATAGTTTAAGAAGTGAAAAATGAAGGCGAATTAAAAATTGTTCTAACCCCTCATACATTAACCAGTGGTAGCGAAAAATTATATAGCAGTGTCTACTCACCAGAGATGAAGGGAAACTATCAGGGTAACTGTTAGACCTGGCTTGCCCAGCGGGTTTATCCCCAGATGTTTTGCTTTTTGGCCTCCTGTTTTGGACCCTGTTTTTGTTGGTTTTATGACTCTGGGCACTTTAGCACTGCTGATCAGTGCTAAAGTGCATATGCTCTCCCTGTAAATTGTGTTTACGGATTGGTGATTCCATGATTGGCATATTTGATTTACTGGTAAGTCCCTAGTACAGTGCACTGTGTGTGCCCAGGGCCTGTAAATCAAATGCTGCTAGTGGGCCTGTAGCACTGATTGTGCCACCCCCATGAGCAGCCTGTAAATGTAACTCAGACCTGCCACTGCAGTGTCTGCGCAAGGTCTCTACTGCCATGTCAACCTGGCAAGTGCACCCACTTGCCAGGCCCAGGCCCTAACCTTCCCTTTTCTTACCTGTGAGTCCCCCCTCAGGTAGGCCCAAGGTACCCCTGTGGGCAGGGTACAGTGTATGTGAAAGGTAGGACATTTCCTGATGTGTATAGCATGTACTGGCTATCTGTCCCATAGGATAGAATGGGAGTTCGTTTATAACATCTTATAAATATAACTTCCCATTGGGACAAGATAGGAAGATAAAGTTTAGTATGCCTGAACTTAGAATATAAAGATGCATCTTTTAGTGAGGATGATTTTTACATTCTGTGTTTGAAAATACCACTTTTAGAAAGTAGGTATTTTCTTGCTTAACCATCCTGTGTGCCTCTGCTAGGGTTGTGTATTGACTGTCTGGCTTTGGAGTGACAGGGGATGGGGAGGAGCATTCTCTCAGACAGCCATCGGGGGGTGTTGATGTGTGTCCTGCCTTTCCTGAATGAGTCAGGGCTGGGCTGAATAGACCTAGGCTGCATTTAGAGTAGGGGGAGGAGATTTCCTTTACATCTGAATAGCCCTGGTCTGCTTTGGACAATGCTGTCTCCACCTTGTGCCAGCAAGCTGCACCAGAGAGGACAGAACTGGTTTTGGCTGGGCAAAGAGCTTCTCTGCCACCAGGGAACAAAGGAATTTGTGCTATAAAAAAGTGGAGCCCAGACCCTGAACTTTAGATTACTTCTGAAATTCAAGAGGAACCTTTGCCAAGGAGAAGAGCTGTAGAAACTGAAAGAGAAGTACTGACCCTTTGCTGTGCGCTGTCTGGGGTTGGCCTGCAGTGGCTGTTTCTGCCAAAGGAAAGGACAAGAACTTTGCTGTGTGCTGTGTCCCCTGCTTGAGGAAGATCTCCAAGGGCTTGAAGTAGAGCTTGCCTCCTGTTTTGAAGTGTCAGACTTCACCCCCAGCTCCCCTGAATTTCCTTGCTGGGAGTTCTGACCTGCAACAAGGTGCCTGTTGCTGTTCTGGGCCTCTGGAGGTTGTTCCTGCTGTTGGGAGCTGAAAAAGTATCGCAACGATGAGAAGTGCGATGCATCTGCACCTGTTTACAATGCATCGCCAAAGAAACCAACGCATCGCCTGCCCACGGCTGGAGAAATCGCTGCACGCTGCATCGAGTGCACCGAACTACGGAGTCCGCGATCATCGCACCGATTCCGACGCAGGCCCTGTTGTGATGCTGCAAGAACCAATGCATCGTGGAACCACGGCTGAAGAAAGCAATGCAGTGCCGTTGCCACCGCTGCATCGAGAATCTAACGCATCCCCGATCCTCACGCATCGCACCGGGGCACCAAGTCTAAAAGGACACCGGGGCCGGAGTAAGAAACTGATGCATCACCTCCCCGCATAGTAAGAAACAGATGCATCACCTCCCCTTCAGTAAGGAACCGACGCATCACCTCTCCTGGGTGACAGTAAGGAACCGATGCATCACAACCCCTGAAGTAAGGAACCAACGCATCACCTTCCCTGCGCGTAAGGAACCGATGCATCACCTTCTCTGCGGCTGTTCTTGCTTTTGATTTTGACACATCCAAGGTACTTTGTGTTGAAAGTGTTGCATCTATAGTTATACAGGGACAGAACTGTTTTTACCTTCTAAGAAGTTCATTTTTATTACTGTATTGTGGATTTTGGTCTTGTTTGGTTTAGATAAAGATTACTTATTTTTCTAAACTGGTGTGGTGTCCATTTGTAGTGTTTTCACTGTATTACTGTATGTGTGCACAAATGCTTTACACACTTCCTCTGAGGTAAGCCTGTCTGCTCATGCCAAGCTACCAAGGGGGTGAGCAGGGGTTATTTTAGAAGTGTATCCCCTAATCCCTGACTAGGAAGAAGGGTCCCTACTTGGACAATGGTGCAAACCATTGCCAACTAGAGACCCCCATTTCTAACAGTAACTACTCCACAATAGTCTGTAAAGGCAAACAAGGAATCCTACATTAGAAAACAAGCATTTGCAATGCAACAGGTCTTGCATTTGCGAGAGTTTAAGCTATTGGCATTGTAAATGACAATGTCTTTTATTTATGTTTTAAAAACAAAAACATAAATAAAAGGCATTGTCATTTACAACGTCAATAGGTCAAACTCATGTAAATGTGAGACCTATTGCATGGCAGATGCTTGTTTATATATGTGTGTGGACAACTGATGAACAACGAAGTAAGTACAAAATAACAGCAGGAACAAAACGGTGAATGCTTCTGAGAGAGCATTTGCACAACTGCATTTCAACAGAGCTCTATGAAATAAATGAGTGAAGCGCTGTACAAAACATCCATGTATATAAATAAGAAACTGTTATATTATTTTCCCTTTCTTTAAGGGATTTTCTTCGTAGAATTAAAACACACCTCCGTGCTTCGGCAGAAGAAAAAGCAACTGGGAAAAAACCCCACAAATGCATGTATGTTGTATGCTATGGGCCGGATCCAAATGAGTGTTCGAACATCATTGTACAACTGAGGGCGGAGACAGACTTAAGCAGCAAATGTCTCTCTCTCACTCCCAGCATCAGTTTTGTTGCTGCTGGGAGGTTATGACCAAAGCAGTCTACTGCGGATGAAACTTCCAAGAAAAACGGGCAAAATGGAAAAATCACAGAAAATATGGATAACATAAACACAGGAAGTCACCGGAGATTTTGTTCACATAATAAATATTTTGCCCCAGCCTACCTCTCTATGATCAATGGTGCAGCCAGTGTCTCATGGGCCCTAGTGCAAGGAAGGAAATGGGTCCCATAGCCATGTTTTTTAACTGTGAAATACAGCAATAATCAGTGGACCTCTCATGCCTCTGGGCCTCGGTGCCATTGTACCTGCTGCACCAATGGAAGCTACGCCGCTAGTTACGATGTTGACTCCTGGTGGATTTATCGCACTGGGACCAGACCCTCTCCACAGCAATGCCCTCCCTTTCCCTCCAAGACTGTCCATTCCTTCCCTCAATTGCTTGTAACAAGTTGCTGTCCAGCGCCGCGTTAAAAGTAAATATCAGTTGAAACCAGAGAGGGCAGGCTGTTGAGGCCTGAGTCGCGGCGTCTGACGGCACCAATCTTCGCAACGGATGGAGAGCAATTTTGCCTTTTGCGGAGTCCTGCTCGGGGTTCATCGCTCGCCAGGCTGGTGACAGAGCTTGCCGCCAGCCCGCTAACTTGTCAACGCCCATTACAGCCTCCCTCGTGAGCGTATCTGACTAGCGTCTGATTTAAGGCTGCGCCGAGGAGATGTGTCCTCCAGGACAGGCTGTTTAATGCAGGCAGATTTAAAGAAAATAAAAGAAAGCACGTGTCTCCCCATGCCTACCCAAGAATTAATGTATCCATCTGTAACGTAACTGGTGCTCTATTAAAGCGCTCCAATACCTTCAGGTTGAGTTCTGCTATATAAAACTAAAAAATAATAAAAACAAGCAACGGATGGAAAGCAATTTTGCCTTCTGAGGAGCCCCGCTCGGGGTTCAACGCTCGCCAGGCTGGTGACAGAGCTCGCCGCTAACTTGTCAACGCCAATTACAGCGTCCCTCGTGAGCGTGTCTGACCGGCGTCTGCTTTAAGGCTGCGCCGGGGAGATGTGTCCTCCAGGACTGGCTGTTCAATGCAGTAAGATGCACAAAAAATAAAATAAAGCGCATGTCTCCCCGTGCCTACCCAAAAATGAATGTGTCCGTCTGTAACGTAACTGGTGCTCTTGTAAAGCACTTCAATACCTTTGCTATATAAAACTACAAAAAAAAAACAACGTCTGACCTGCAATAGCCAGATGGGGAGGGAAGAGGGGCCATCACACGCTGTACTGTGTGATGGCCA
Source organism: Calotriton arnoldi (assembly GCA_963921515.1). Classification (NCBI taxonomy): domain Eukaryota; kingdom Metazoa; phylum Chordata; class Amphibia; order Caudata; family Salamandridae; genus Calotriton; species Calotriton arnoldi. The sequence continues at coordinate 45,798 of CAWUFW010001331.1, forward strand.
ACTAAAATGTTCTCAGAGTGAAATAGCCAGAAAGAGAACGAAACACACAAAGGAGGGACTTTGACAGAAATGCACCAATAAGAAGCCAGAATTTCTGAATGCCACAGATAGTAACCAATGGTAATCGGTGGTTTTGCCAAACCCCACAGAACAGATATAACAGATCGATCGAAGCTCGACCTAAAAAATATTTGTAGGCTTTGTAGGCCAATACACTAGGTGTTAGTGGAATTTTAATGGGCCTTGCAGGACCTGCTTCAAAAATGGAACCTGGAAAGAAGAGCTGCAGGCAAGTTTACCTGTTGAGCTCTGTTTATTAATGCAGGGTCTGCCCATCAACGTGCACACTTCCAGAGACATAGGTAGATCTACTGTGCCCTCCTTGAGTGTGTTGTTGATGAAACATGGAATGGAGTATAAGAACCTCCCAGCCACAGGGGCAAACTCATGATTCTGAGACTTACAAGTAGGGGAGCGGAGCAAAGAAAAAGCAAATACTTTGTAACAACCGGCTGCAGAGTTGGGTTCAGAGAACGCTGTCATTAATGGTGGGGGTCATTAATACCACAACAAGCATGCTGCTCAGTCATAGTCTGTCAACCTTGCGTGCAGTGTCAAACGTGGAATGGAGAATAGGGATCGTTCAAAGATAGCAAGAGGGGGTGAAAATGAACTGAAATATGATGAAAAAACATTAATGGACATCGTAGGTGACATAGAGCATTTGGGCTATGATCATAATTGGATATTACCATTATTATATGTGCTGTAAAATATTTAGTCATAAGTAAATCAATCCCGGTAATATCAATTATCCATTGGTCAAGTCACCCCTATTTTACCCAGTTAGTCATATCCATTTAGTCCTTTGTTAATCCAATCCAATAAATGCATCCACTTGCATTCACGTAAGTTCAGAAGTAGTACAATATCACCACCATGTGGGTTTGCTTAACTTTTTCCAACACAACCCACTTTAAGGGCCAAGGGCCACATGCCTCAACATTTGTAATCGTGATTACCTAATTGCGATTTTCAGCGAATCGCAATTAGGTAATCGCTATTACAAATGTATGAAACTCCAAGAGTTTCATATAGCGATTCGTAGGGGATCGCAAATCGACCTACCTCATTAATATTAATGAGGTAGGTCGTAATTTGTGACCCCCTAGAAATCGCTAAAATCACAGGGATGGTGGCCTGCTTGGGTCAGCTGACCACCATGTCCATGATTGCTTTTAAATAAAGCAATCTTCTTTTTTTTTAAATGCAGCTTTTTAAATGCAGCCCGGTTTCCTTAAAGGAAAATGGGCTGCGTTTAGAAAAAAAGATGAACTTCCTCCAGAATTCTGTCATTGGGTAAAGCTACTCTACACTAGCCCAACAGCAAGAGCAAAAACAGGTGCCAGCATCTCCCCTGCCTATCAAATTTTCCGGGGAACACGCCAGGGCTGCCCACTCTCGCCACTATTGTTTGTGCTGGCATTAGAGCCCCTAGCACAGCATTACGCCAAGCAATGCTGACATATGGCATGCCAGTCGGCTCGGCGATCCATTCTGTGCCGCTTTATGCCGACGATAGAATGGATTCAGACAAACACCCCATAGTTGCATTATTAACACAGTTTGGAACAATATCCGGCCTCCACCTCAACGCCTCGAAGTCTGTAGCATATTCCTTTTATGATAATTATAATCTGCTCTACCTGCAGTTTGGCCCGCTGCAACTTAAAATAGAACCAGATACTTTTAAATATCTTGGAATCCCAATATATAGTACCACTACTGACACAATAGACAGAAATGTGGTCCGTACAATTAACTCTCTAAAATCACAGGTGGCGTTTTGGAACAGCCTGCCGCTAACGACAGCTGGCCGTCTGGCTGTATCCAAGATGGTCATGTTGCCCAGGCTCCTGTATCAGTTTGTGAACCTCCCTGTGGTGTTACCAGCGTGGATCTTTAAAACTCCAGACACTTTACTAACAACCTTGCTGTGGGGGTCGGGTCGCCACAGATTAGCCCTTACTAAAATGCAGCTGCCTAACACAGGGGGAGGCATGGGGTCCCAAGATTTCAAGGCATACTGCATAGTCGGACAGTTGCAGTGGTTGGCATATTGGCTGGCTGCCCATAACTTGTTTGAAATTGGATACTCGCCGGAGCTGCTAAGGCTGAGATCGTTACAGGCGTTTCTCTGCCCCGACTCCGGTAGAATGAGGGACGCGCCCTTCCTTCTCCAGACGTCGCTTCACTGTTGGAAGTTAGCACTGAAATATACCAAAGTATCTACTCCATATGCCCCAAATATCCCATTTTGTGGTCTGCCAACCCTACGGGGGGTTCTATCAGCTAGTAGGTTGAAGCGATGGGCAGAAGCTGGAGTTGAAACGGTGTGCGATTTATTCACAGATGGAAACGTGATGCCCCACGATGAGTTTGTGCGGGTTAATGCAGTACCTGATACACTGTTCTTGACCCATGCTGCAATTACACATTTTATATGTCGGCACTGGCTGGTGGACCAGAGGGAGCCCCCCACCTTTCAATTGCTACAGGCACTTCACATAATGGGACATGGAAGCCACCTGGTTAGGTGGCTGCACCGAGGATTATGGGAACACTTAGGCATTTCGCTGTTGCCCCTTCGCCAGAAGTGGGAAACTGACATAGCCAGGGAGCTCACTGCCAGGGAATGGGCGATGGTTCTAGAGTATCCTAAACGAGTCTCTCGCAATGTCTGACTTAAATTCATACAACTACTAATTTTGCACAGGGCTTATTTAACACCACGGAGGATACAAGCAATGTTCCCGACTGCTTCCTCAGACTGCCCTAGGTGTTGTCGATCGGATGCTGATTTCATCCATATGATGTGGGCCTGTCCTTCCTTGAAGAGATTTTGGAGTAAAGTTACACTGGGCCTAACCCAAATATCCAAACTCTCTTCTTGGTCCACTATTGAGGCCTGTCTCATGGGCCTTTACCCGCTACCCAAAAAGGCTGTGGTACTGCGCCGCTTTACGGGGCTCTCCTTAATATTGGCCAAAAGATTGATCACGCAACGCTGGAAATCTCACGGAGCGCCGCGTGAGGGAGTGTGGAGAGAAGAAGTACTCAAGTGTGCTACTGCTGAAAGGGAAGCGAAACAGCACGAGGAGTACAGGGGACTTAGGAAAAAACGATTTCAATGGAATGGGCCCATTTGGTAGAACAGTACAAAATTAATACTGCTACTGAGCAGGGAGAATGAGTGAATGCTAAAAGACCCCCCCATGTCTTTAACCGCATTGAATGTAATTGCGCAAAATAGATGTACTGTCGTAGATTGCTGGCTCAATGGTGCATCCCTGCCTTGACCACCCCGCCTCGCCCTCGCTCCATTACTATAAGTAGATATGGATACCATACATAAAACAGGCGCTCAGACCATAGTGGCTTCTTTTTAATTGTTTTGTTTAAACAGGGGCGGGGGGTTTGGAGTTCAACAAGTTGATTGCCTTAAATGCTTATCCTGTTATATGTATAAAATATTTCAATATACAGACTCGAATAGAACAGAATAACAAAATGAATATGTCCGATACTGTGTGTATGTAATAGAAGAACGGAAATATCGCACTAGATATCTGTTAAGCTGAATCTGTATTCAAAACAAAAACTGTTTCGTACATATAAATAACCTGAAAATGAATAAAATATGTGTTAAAAAAAATAGAAAAAAAGATGAACAGTTCAATTTTCATTTAAAAAAAAAAGCTTTTGCATACATTTACAAGGGAAGGGGTCCCTTGGGGACCCTTCCTGTTTATGAATGGGTTACCACTAACTTGAAGTTGGTGGTAAAATGTGAATGTTTTGCGACTGCATTCAAGGTCAAAAAACATTCATACATACTGTTATGATTCGGTATTTGGAAGGGACGTCCTAAACACGCCCCTTCCAAACACCGGATCGCAAACCCATTTTACGATTTGGTAACAGGTTACTGAATCACAAAATAGGGTTTGATACATGTGAAAAGAATTTTTTGCATTCGCAAACGGGCCGATTCTGAGAATTGTCCCATTTGCGAATGCAAAAATGCTTGATACATGTGGCCTAGATGTTCAAAGATTTGGAATAGCGATTTCATAATAGCGATTTTTTGCAAATCACAATTAGGAAATCGATATTCTTAATGTATGAAACTCATTGAGTTTCATTCAGCGATTTGTAGTGGGCCGCAAATAGACCTACCTCATGAATATTAATGAGGTAGGTCGTAATTTTTGACCCACTACGATTCGCTGCCATTACAGGGATGGTGGCCTGCTGGGGTCAGCAGACCGATATGTCTGTGATTGCTTTTAAATAAAGCAATCTTTTTTCTTTAAACACAGCCCATTTTCCTTTAAGGAAAAGGAGATGTGTTTAAAAAGAAAAAAATGTAACGTTTAAGTTTCATTTTTTCAATAGAAAATATTTTTTTAACCATTCTCAAAGAGGAAGAGGGCCCTTGGGGACCCCTGCCCATTTGCGAATGGGTTACCATCAACTTTGAGTTGACGGCAAAGTGCGAATATTTTGCGACTGCATTTCAGTCGCAAAACATTTGTACATACCAATGCAAATTGGTAATTGGAAGGGATGCCCTAAACAAGCCCCTTCCAAATACCGATTCGCAAACCCCAATTGCGATTCAGTAACAAGTTATCGAATCGCAGTTTGGGCTTTGCACATTTGGAAATGCCTTTTTGCATTCTCAAAAGGCCCGATTCTGTGAATGAGGCCATTTGTGGCCTCAAAAAGGCATTGTACATATTCCACCAGGGGTGCGACACGTGTTCCGCATTGGATGCGGCTGCACGGTAGGAGGATGTGTTGCTTCACTTTTTGATTGGTTTGATCAACATAGGGAAAGGTGCAAGGGCACAGGGAATGGCACAGTATGGCATAGATAACATAGATAACATGCATACTATTGCAGTTAGTTTGACTCTTTAGGTCACATGTTTAGTTCTGGAAACTGTTTGGTTTCTATGCATAGCTTTAATGCCTTACATTTACCACATTTATAGCTACCTACAATTGGTGAAAAATTCCATACTGAGTGGATAGTGGGGTGTTCCGTCAACTGAATCCCTGACATTGTTCCCTCTTTTGAATGAAGACTAGTGGCTGTAAGTGCCTAGCTCATCCTGATCCAAGTTCCAATGTTTATTCGTTCTTTATGGCCTTACTTTCTATGCAAAAGGTAGTAACACAAACAAAACGATTCTCACTATTTTCATGTTTTTAGGACGTTACATCAAACAAACAAACAGCCATTCAGGGTAAAACTGGTCTTGGGTTGTTTGTATGCATGCTGGTTCAGGGAGTATCTGGACTGGCAGTTCAGGCTGGATTGTTCCTATTGGATCAGGGTCGAGATTGATTTGCATATTGTTGGGTCCAAACTTAGGTAGCATGGTGGGCAAAAGAACAATGGGTTGGAATGGTACACCAAGCGATTGCAAGTGGTTAAAAAAATTGCAAGCATTCCTTCTGTTAGACCTGTCAGCCTTAGGGTGTTTCCCCCCAACTTTTTGCCTTCCTCCTTCATTTTGCTGATCATGTTTTTGCTGGCCTTAGGACTCTGCGCACTTTACCATTGCTAACCAGTGCTAACGTGCATGTGCTCAGTCCTTAAAATATGGTAACATTGGCTTATCCCCAATTGGCATATTCAATTTACTTGTAAGTCCCTAGTAAAGTGACACTACATGTGCCAAGGGCCTGTAAATTAAATGCTATTAGTGGACCTGCAGCACTGATTGTGCCACCCACTAAAGTAGCCACTTAAGCATATCTCAGGCCTGCCATTGCAGACTGTGTGGGTGCAGTTTTAAACTTTTTGCCAGGTCTAAACCTTCCTTTTTAGGTCAAGCCTGGGCATGCATGAGCTGCTCTGCGAGGCATGCTGTATTCGAGTATGGACTTGAAGCTCCCCCCGCTCTCCAAACAGATGCGAAATGGCTAGGTATACTCTACCACTTTGTTTTGTTTGAAAGTACAAAAAATAAAACGTATAATTGTGGAAACAGCGTTTAAAACACTGTCATTACATCGCGCTACTATTACAACGCGGTCGTTACAACGACTTGCACTAGGGGGCGCTGAGGTATTGGAAATGAATTCCAACACCTTCCCTACTGTTGCGCAAACTGGAGTAGGAATAGTAATTAATACTATTCCTAAGTCCAGCGCCCCCCTAGTGCAAGTCGTTGTAATGACTTGCAATGTAAATGCATCGCGTACTAACAACGCGGTCGTTGTAACAACCGCGTTGTAAAAGCACACAATGTAATACATCGCGATGTAATGAGCCATAATCGTATAATTATGCAAATAGTCCATCTGGTGCTTCAGGAGGAGAGGAAGCCAACCATTCCCTCTCAAAAGGGACAAAGTCCTGAAATTATGCGACAGTTTCTCCAAGCACACAGAATTTCAAACTGAGGTCGCGGTTTCCGAAGTCTTGTATTCGAAAGTCTTTAGCGATGCCCTTATGCCAACATGTGTTTCGTCTAGAGCTGTTTCAGTCACAGCAGACTTCATCAGGGCAATGCATCTTATATCCTGTGTTAAGTGTCTCAAGTCCAAAGTTTGGGAAATTATTAGACCCGCAAGTGTGTCGGTCCGCAGAGTAAGCAAGACCGAATATCAGCGTGGCCACGCTGATATTCGGTCTTGCTTACTCTGCGGACCACAGGATTTTCACCAACACACTTGGGGACTAATAAGTTCCCAACCTTTGGACTTGAGACACTTAACACAGGATATAAGATGCATTGCCCTGATGAAGTTTGCTGTGACTGAAACACCTCTTGACGAAACACGTGTTGGCATATGGGCATCACTAAAGACTTTGGAATAAAAGACTTCTGAAACCGCGACCTCAGTTTGAAATTCTGTGTGCTTGGAGAAACTGTTTATAATCCCCCCACTCTCCGCCCATATTTTTCATTGGCTTGTGTCATTGTCCTTTGTAAATGCTGGCTTCTGATTCGTTAATAGGCTTGTTAGTCCCTCTTTAGTACTGCCTTGTCTTTATTTGTAACCTCCCATGAGGACTGGCCCTTTTACTTCTGTTGTTACACGGTATGTCTTATTTAGTCTGTAAGCACTATTTTCTTTAGTGAGCTTCTCCTACTTCAGGCACGACATGTTTTCCTGCAACATTCAGCGCGCCATGCGTGCTTTCACTTTCCAAGCAGCCCGGGACAATGGCGGCCGCTTCTTTGAAGTGAAATAGGTCTCGCATTTACAAGAGTTTGAGCTATTGGCATTGTAAATGACAATGCCTTTTATTTATGTGTTAATTATCAAAACAGATAAATAAAAGGCATTTTCATTTCAAATGCCAATAGATTAAACTCTCGCAAATGCAAGATCTATTACATTGCAAATACTTGTTAATACATATGCCAACCCTATGGAAAGCCCTAGACAGCCTAGAGGGCAGGGTTCACTGTATTGAAAATGTGGGACATGTGCATTAAGTTTTACATGTCCTGGTGGTAAAAATCTCTTAAATTAGTTTTTCAGTACTGCAAGGACTACCTCATCCATAGGATAACATTGGAGTTACCTTATTACATTTTATAAATGTAATTTCCAAATCAAAATAGGTAGCCAGGTCATGTTTGGTGTCTCTGGAATCCTAATTTAAAATCTTAACATATGGTGAAGTCGTATTTTAAAAAAATAATTCTGAAAATGCCACTTTTAGAAAGTTGGCATATTCCTGCCTGAGCAATTTTGTGCCTGTAGCCTGTCTCTGGTGACATGACTGGGCGTAGCTGACAGTTGAGCTTTGTGTATTCCTCCTAGACAGCCACACACAATAGGGAGCTTTGGTGTGCCTGGATGGGCCATCACTGGCAGGATGGGTGGGAGGAGCTGGGCACAGCCCCACTTACACTTGAATAGGCTGTGTCCTGTCTCCACACAAGGGGCTTTATACCCCCTGTAGTTAGTCTGGAGCCAGGACAAGAAAGGCAGGATGCCTGGGAACTTCAAAGGGAAACTTCTAGAAGCTTCTCCCCCACATCACAGGCACAACTGTATATAAATACTAGACCTCAGACACCACCACTACAGTACACATAAGGACCTGTGGATAGTCTGTCAGCAAGAAGGACTTCTGTGCTGCCGAAGGACTGCCACTCTGCTGGACTACTACTTTCCTGTGCTGCTGCTTTGCTGTTCTGACCTGCTCCCCTCCTGGATGGGTGGGAAGGACTAGACTTGCATCTTAAGAACCCAGAAACCAGAGTGAGTCCTAGGGGTAGTTGGCTGGCCTCCTGATCTGAAGCCGCAGGGACACAGCAGGCTTCCAACCACCTTGCACCTGCACCTGGACTCTGCCTTCTGTAAGTCTACCCTGCCAAGTGGTGCCACCCTAGTCCCAGACCCTTGCAAGGAGGGCATAAGGTGCTTTACCAGCCTCTGTGGATCCAGCGGAAGCAACTCATCTTCTCTGCTGCACAGCGCAACCCTGAGCAGAACCGACATGTTGCCGCTGCTGCGTGGATTGGAGCTGTCTCAAAAACTTGCATCACCGCCGCAGCCCACATCGCTTTCGGAAACCCCGCTACACAATGCATCCTTGGTGCAGGCCCTCGCATCTCTCAGTGACGGCAGCCTCGACGACAATGCCAGACTCTGCATCACAGTCTTGCAGCTCCTTGGAACTGCGCTAGCATCCTTGACTTCGCATCACAAGCTCTCGTCAATGGGATCTTCGATGACAATGCAACAGGACCTCACACTGCAGCCTCGTCGTATCTCGGAATTGGAATCGATGCGCTACACATCTTCAACGCAGATCCTCACAACACTCCGCAAACCAGGATTGAAGGTACTTTGTTCAGCAGGCCTAACTGGGTCCCTATAGCCAGTCCACGCTCCATCGTGGTCAGCCTGAACTTGTGACTATGTCCCAGTCCACCGCGAGCAGATATATACAGGTGCTTTATGCCTTTTTTGCACTATTTTTACTAAAATCTTTAGAATTGAATATCTCCGGATCTACTGCTGAGATTTTTATTGTTTTGGTCTTATTTTATTTATTAAACATTACTCTATATTCTAACTCTGTTGTGGGCTCCCTTTGAGGTGTATCTTCACTGTGTTACTGTTTGAAGTGTTGCACAAATATTTTACATGTTGCCCCTGAGTTAAGCCTGACTGCTGTGTGCCAAGCTAACCTATGGTTGAGCACAGTTTAATTTAGGGGTTGCTTGTGACTTCACCCTGAGAAGAAGTGTGGTTGCTGATTCAGAAGGGTTTCACCCCCCTCAACCAGCAACTCAATTTTTTACACATCCCATCACGTTTAGTGTGTGTCTTTCACTAATAAGTGAGGCCAAAGGCTGCCTTTGAAAAGGTGAAATAGTTGTTAACATCACACAGTTATATGTGTTGTAAGATAAAACTGCATAGCAGATGTGGCAAACTAGCAATAGCATTATCTACTCACCTGGAATTAACTCTATCAGGGTAGCAAACTCCTTGATATTCTAAGGTGTAAAACATGAAGGTGAATTTCAAAACTACTATTACTGCTCATACATTAACTTCAGCAAAGAAGTTATCTTCTCCCTAGCAAGGTGAAAAACAAGATCCTGAATATTAAAGTTCATTAATTTGATGATGATTGGGGTGGGAGGGGTGCCAGGAGGAGGTCATGAGCCCAGTTACACTGCAAGGTGAGTTTCCACTCATTTATCGAGTGGGTGGCTGTGTGATACAGATGTGGTGAGTGTTGGTCAGGATTAAATAAAAAACAGGCAACATTCACCGTGTTGCATTTGGTCAACCCAATATGGGTTTGGTCCTGAAATTTCTGAGGGCTGCTTTCTCTCTTATTCCAGCAATAGGGATCAAAAATCATGAGACAAGGGATACATAATTACCTTTTCGAAATACATTATACAACATATAAGCAGATGCATCAGCTTTGCTAATATGTGTTAAGTAATCATCCTGAAAAATTTGACTTTGAGGACACAAATCAGTTTGGGCTCGTCTGAGGCTTTCCGCCCAACATCATAGTTTTCCGTCCGACCGCCATATTACAATACTGGCGGTTGGAGGGAAACCTGTATGGGAATTCCGCTCCGCTTCTGATGGGCTCACAGAGCCCGTCGGGGCAGCGGGTGGAATAGTAATCCCATAATGACGGCAGAGCCAGCCTCGACTCTGCTGTCGGGATTACGATGTTACTTTCCACCTGCCCTTTCATGGCGGTCCACCAGCCATGAAAAGGCAGGCAGAAAGTGACTTTGGGGGCCCCTAGCAGGGCCCTATTCCCCCTGGCCCTCCACTATAGGGCCTGGGAGCTTACCTATGGTGCCCCCCTAAACATCCCTGCACCGTGTGGCAGGCACCGCATGGTGCCTCCCACACGGTGCAGGGATGTTTGAAAACATAATTTTCTGGATTGCAGCTTGTACTGCGGCCCTTTTCCAGCTGCTGCACAAGCTGTAGTTAAAAAATGGATTTTTCCGACCGCCCATAGGACGATCGCATCCTAATTCAACGGGTGGAACCGCTGACTTATAGTCGTGCTGTTCCATTCCGCTACGGTGTCCGACCGACATCGTAATAAGGCCCTTTGTATTTATTGCACTTGAAATGCTGGGAGTATCTTGTTGAAACAGCATAAGATTTCCTGATGGCTTTTGTTCTACATTATAATGATCTCAACATATACAGTAGGTTTCCTCACAGCATTATTTAAGGGTGAGTTCATAAGGGGTGGTTTGTAAAGCGGTCATACAATTTGACATTTGTTTGTTTCAAAGAGCTTAAGGGAAATGGGGATGTAGGTATTTGTCCACGTGTTGAATGAAAAGCTATGTAGTGTAAGGCTGTTGGATGGGATGATGTCATATACACCCTACACCATCTACTTGAAACTACGTTTTATGTGGTTTGGTATCTTTGGAGGAATAGACCCTGCTTCCTCACAGAGTGTGTATTTCATGGTGTGGGGTCCGTTCAGAGATTCTGCTCTTAGCATGTTGTCAGCAGCAATCAACCCCAGAGTTGATTATGGCAGCATTTCATTTTCAGGATGTGATCTGGCCATTTACCAACAGAAGCATGTTCTCTATAAACTCAGGAAGCGACCTCCAAGTCAAAGATGAAGCCAAAAAGGTCTTCCAAACGATGGTGCCTTTTGTGCGCAGGGTTTTTTCTCTCAGTCACTTGAATTAAGTAGGCAGGGTGAAAAAAACAGGTTGCCGGTGACTGCACTTATAAGTCTCATTCATTGGCACCTCAGAGGACACTGGAATCCTTCCATGTAGCACTTCATTGATAGTTAGAAAGACGGCATAGAGAATTTTAATATGGGTTCTGACCATAACCAGTAATCAGTTGGACCCTTTAATGTGGGATGATGTGATGAGGTTGAACATAACTGGGAGCGAGATATGTCACGTTGTCAAGGGCAATTTGTAGCTGAATTATGTTTTTAATTGGTAGCTCATTGTATAAGGGGTTGCCATGATCCATTCTGGATGTGTCTATTGCAAAGACCAATGCAACTTATTGACGGAAGGTCAGCATGGACAGAATACCAAAACACCATCAAGACTTATGGGACAAAATTTATGTCAATGTAGTCCCTAATTTCTGCACTTTCTGGACAGTCTGTGGGTTAGGTTCAGCAACGCTCTAATTAATTGCAAAATGGAGAAAGTCCTCAAATGACAGAGATTGCCACTAGTATCCAATACATACCTTATACTGAGAAACAACCACGAATTTCACTTATTTTCAGCAGTTTTTCATTTGTACTTGGATTTCAACTACATATCATGAAATGCTGGTGAAACAGCTATGTGAATGAAATCAGACACCAGGGAACGCTCATAGAAATCGAATACACGTTGAATGCAAAAATATGGCTAGTAGTAAAAATATTCTCAGTGCCATTCACAATGGCGACAGAGCAGCGCTTTGCAATTTGAACTGTTGGAGAACATAATGCTAAATGCAGTCCATTTTTAATCTAATTTTATACACTTTCTTTGAGGAAAGTGAAGAAAGAACATGTGATTAAACCAAACCTCCAGATAGGCGCTACTAAGCAGATGTCTGGCTCTTCTTGTAGGGAATAATATGAGAAGACCTTGGGAGGAAGATATAGTGGGATACAGCAGAGAGCTGACTTCACAAAATAAGCAGCTCTTGCTTGGCTATGCAACTTTATAACCAGACTACACTTACTTGAGCATTCAGGCTAAATGTGCAGATTGCAGCACTAAAATACAAAATGGTAGTACATTTAAAATGTGAGTTACTATGCAATAATGCAAAGTCTTTGATGGTACTTTAAGCAGGTACAAAACAATTTTACGTGTTAATACAAGCAGTATATAATGTGTTCTCAGCTGTGAAAGCAAATGCATACATTATGGGTAATAGAGATATCACAAGTTCAGACCCTGGTGATCCAGGCCATGTATTTACCCTTCTGAGGTCCAAAGTGTAGTGTCTTGTGAGTTAGAGATGACAGGACACTTTTGGTTCATGACAGACTCGGTAGAATAGTGACGTATGTGCGTGGGTGTGAGTGATAGAATTCATGATGTACAGTGCTTAAGTGCCAAGGCCCTCATAGGAGGCCACCACAGCATGCACTACCCATTGTCCCTGCCAGCGGTGTCAACGCCATAACACCTTAACTACTGACCATCATACTCCTACATGTGTGACAATTTATGCTATTCCTTGCCCCCAAAGCTACAAGAATGGCTTGGGCAGCAGGCATTAGTTATTTTAATGCATATTTAGTTAAAAAAAGACACATTGTTGTGCTCATCTCTAACGCAGACAGACAACACTCAGTACCACCTTGTGGCAGATTGTCATAAGGGCTGGTGTTGACAATTAAGTGCCGGTGCCGAGCACCAGAAACCACCAGCTCAAATTAAGCACTGATGATGTAGAATGCTCAGTTAATGGTTACACACTGATGAATAAAGACATGTAATACCAAGCGCCATGTGTGGTGAGATCATTTGCATGTAACCGGGCTGGGGAGGATGCTACTGGCAGTGAGGATAAAGGATTACATAAACCCCGCGACCCGAAGAACCAAGAGTGCTTTTCTGGAGAGTTTGCCGTGGTCCAGCAAACTACTCATGCGTGCCATGTGTGCCTCAGGCGAAGTGAAAATCGACGGTTGGTGTATGTGGAGTCAAAGCACCAACCCAGCCAGTGCAAAACCTGTGAAGAAAGTGAAAGCCGTACAGAAAGTTTGTTTGTTGTCAGCTAGAAATTTGCTTTTAAAGTCGACACAGAGCCGTCATTCATACAGTACGACAATGCTAAAGGCAGCGACAACCAGGTACAGAGAAGCGCTAAAGGCAGTGACAGCGGAGTGCAAGAAAGTGCTAAAAGTGGAAACATTGCTGACACAAAGAAATGCTCAAGGTAGTAGAAACCCGGTACCATGCAAAGAATTGAGAAGGGTGAAGAACCCATGCAAGAAACAAAGCCACTATTCACCGTCAAAGAAGAAAACAGCGAGCGGGCGCAATGATCCAAATGTCAACACCCAGCTAGTGCTTGATGAAGGTGCCGGTACAAGTGGCCAGAAAATGCTGCCGGAGCGAGCTCCACTCCCGACAGCAGAAAGTTCCAAAGGTTATGTTGCTGATGCATTCCTAAAACCACCGCCTCCCTTTGATACTGCCAAAAATTAGAATATTGGTGACAGATGGACTGCCTGGATCGAAACCTTCAATGATTTCATTGTTGCACTGGAAGAAGCAAATGACAAAAAGATCATTAAATATTTAAAGAATTTAGCAGGTGAAGGAGTAAGAGAAGTGATAAAGAAAATACCACAAGGTGATGAAGTGATGTACCGTCAAATCAAAGAAGCTTTAAACACTAAGTTCAATCCAATCCCGAATGTCGACTATGAAAGGTAAATTTTCAGTTAGGTAAAGCAGAGAGCTGGTGAAACGATGGATGAGTTTTTAGAAAGACATGATTCGCTCATCAAGCATTGCAAGTTCAATGAGTTCAATGATGAAGAGGCTATGCGTCTCAGAGTAATAGATGGTTGTTTATCCGATTACTTCAGACAAAGAATGCTGAAAGAAACACTAAGTTTGTAACGAATACTCATGGCTGCCAGAGCGGGAGAAAGAGCTGGCAGACAAGCAACTAACATTGAGGCCGGAACGGCCAAAATGAATCAGCCCTGATGGTGAAAAGCAAAGCGAATCACAAGGCAGAAGGCCATAAAGTAATTCCTCCAAAGAAAAAGAGGTTGTGTTTTTGATGTGGATTTTACTTTCCATGTGAAGGTAAATGTTCCGCCACTGGACAGATATGTAAAGGCTGCGGGAAGAGAACCATTTTGGAACTGTTTCCAAAGCGAGGGTAAGATCAAGTGTGTCACGTCGAGAAACCAAAGTAGAGGAAAGATAAATGTGTCACGTCGAAAAGACAAAATGGATGCCAGAATGTTCCAGACATGATGCTCTACGCACACTCATAAGGCCAAGCGACCACATCAGTTGATGCAAGTAGAAACTGAACGACATTGATTGTCATCAAATTCCTTGTCTAAAAGTTTGTCACCGTCATTGTTAAGTGACAGTGAAGAAGATGGGTGTGTGATGTCAATGTTGACTGCTGGACGACGTGCACATGTAGGATTAGCTTAGTGCAAGAAAGAATGTTGGTTGAAGCTAGGTCGACAAGTGAAAGTGCAAAATTCATTTTGAAACTGTCCCAAGATCACATTGAAAGTGAATGGATGCTCCATACCTTTTATCATAGCAAGTGGCACGTCGGTAAACATTATGATAGTGGATAAGTACAATGAACTATCTCCAGTGCCCCGTTTAACTCAGTCGAAAACTAAAGGGTATACATTGGCTGCTATGACGCCACTGCAAAATCAAGGTTCATTCATAGCAACTGTGAAGCATAAACAGACGAAAGTACAAGCACCAATTCAAGTCTTGTCAGGCACTTCATTGAGTGAATGTTACTCAGTTACAGTACTGCTGCTAACATGGGGCTGATTTCTGTAAACTACATTGTCAATGCCTATCATGAGATAGTGAATTAGATTACATCTTTATTTCATGGACTAGGAAGACTTAAGACAATGAAACATAAATGAGGACATCCATCTTGTTGCTCAAACACATTGTCGATTTGCATTTCATTTCCAAGAGGCTGTCGGGATACTATTAAAGCACAACATCATTGAGCAATTCACTGGCCCGATGCATGAGTATCACCCATAGTGGTAGTGTAGGAAAAGGATACTGGAGGAACAGTGTGCATCTGTGTGGGTATGCGCCAAGTGAACAAGTTGATTGCAAGAGAACGACATCCAGGTCCTCACATTGCTGACATGATTACACAGCTGAATGGAGCCAAAGTCTTTTCCCACCTTGATTTGAACAAAGGAATTCACCAGCTTGAACTGGAAGAGAAGTGCAGGTACATTACTACCTTTTCGACTCATGTTGGTTTATTTAGATAAAAAGGCTAAGTTTCGGAGTCTCATCAGCTGCAGATCTCTTGAAGGATGTAATTTATCACTTAATAGATAGTCACAAATGCTTTGAATTACAGTGATGACATACTAGTTTTTGGGGCCACACAAAAGGAACATGATAAAGCTCTTACACAAGTGTGTCGTTGTGGGGGTTTTAGAAGGCTGGGTCGGAGGTAAAAGTGAGGAGGCTTAGTTGGTTGCTCAATGATGTCTCTTTATTAAAGTTAAAGTGTATTTAAATAGGTATGTGCTCAAAATAAAATAATAACTTCTTCCAAAAAACAATTAACCAGTGTCTTCTTCTCTTCTCTTCAGGGCAATTGACCAAGTTGGATGTCCCCGGAGACTCAAAAAGAGAGAAAGCAAATGCAAGCGAGCGGTAAGCATTAGCTCATACTTTGGGTCTCTTTTCCACTTCCCCACACCTTAAGTTACAAGCATAGGTGAGTGAAGAATTTTGTTCTTTTCAGGGAAAAATAGGCCCAGGTTTGTATGTTTTCTTTTTCAGCAAAAAAGAAATAAGGAAACAAAATTGTGCCAAAATTATATATATAATGAGCAGGAAGGTATATTGAAACTATAGCCACAAGCGACGAGAGAGAAAAAAAAAAGAAGAGAGAAAAAAAATCTTCGATAAAGAAATCTCTCTGTGGATTTCCTTTTCAGGGCAGGTACTGGACAATGAATTTGATTTTCTTTTTCAGGGCAGGTATTGAGCAGTGCCCTATGGTATTAGTAGTTTTCTTTCCTCCCGAATTTAGGCATGTGAACGTATGAGCAAAAAAAATATATCTGGGAGCTCTCCCTTCACCACATCGCATGTGCCCTTCTGCGTCCCCCCTTCCTCCTCGCACTAGATTCTAGACTCCCAACACTCACCCACCTCTCCAGAGTTGTGGCGGTCAGTAAGCGTCCTCCAGGGCCAACCACCACTCTACAAGCCCGGCCTCAGTGTCTTCGTCCTCCGGACTGGCTGGGCAGTACTTCTCTGTCTCGGCGAGTTCGTCAGTGATGTCCTGCTCCTCCTCGCCCTCTATCCACACTCTCAGGGACGTTCCTGTTGGGCCTCTCGTCCTTCCCTTGATTCTGGTTTCCTCGCTCTACCTGTGTGTCTCCTCCTCTCCGCGTTCAGCTTTCTCCGGCAACCCCCTTCCGGATTCCTGACTTCCTTTTCCCTTTCTTCTGAGGATGGTGATTGGCTGTCTTGATTTTTCTGTTTAAAGAGACAGTCTTTCTTTAACATTGCATCCGGGGTGTTAATATTTCTTCCATTTCTTTTCCAGGTTGTGCATCAAGGGATCGCAATGGCATGGCGTCTGGGCCTGACACAAGTAAGCGAATTCCCACAGTTGTATACTTGCTGATGCAGGCCTCACTTTAAATGTTGCAAAGTGTGAGTTTCATCAAACCAAACTCAAGTTCTTTGGTCATATCTTTTCTGATGGGGGAATGACTCAGGATCCAAATAAAGTACAGGCCTTGTCATCCACTTCTCCCCCACAAGTTGTAACTATGTTGCGACCCCTTCCTTGGTATGGAAAGTTACTGTTCAAGGTATATACGTGACTTTGCCACTGTAAATGGGAGAGGGTTTGGGGTAACGGCCAGAGCTGCCGACTTCAGAGCTGGGGATCAGGTTCAAGTCTCGGCATCGGCTCAACATTCTGTGATGCTGAGCAAATCACTTAATCTCCCCGTGCCTATGGACAGCGCCTAGAGACCCTCACGGGTGATGAGCCATACTATACAAATCCAAGTATTATTATTATTATAAGTGCCTCATTGAGAGGATTCACAAAACAAAATGTCCCATTTCAATGGTCAAATGCATGTGAACAAAGCTTCAAGAAAATCAAGCATGCAATTGAGAACGCCAGTGAAATGGCATTCTTTGATCCGAAATTGCAGATGGAGGTTGTTGTTGATGCAAGCCCAGTGGGGTTAGGTGCCGTCCTTGCCCAGCTCACTGGACATCCCAATGCCCCGAGACACATTGTTGCTTATGCTGGTCAAAGTCTGTCATGGAGAGAACATGCATAGTCACAACCTGAAAAAGAGAGCCTCTCTGGGGTGTGGGCTTGTGAGCATTTTCATGTGTTCTTATATGGAAAGCATTTCACACTTGTCACCGACCACCAAGCATTGCTCACCATTTTCAGCAATCCTAAAGCCAGAATGGCCCCTCTCATTGAGAGGTGGGGGTTGCAACTGCAGGAGTATGATTATACAATAGTGCATCGTCCAGGAAAATATCAAAACCCTGCTGACTACTTCTCACTTGTGCCAATACAGTGTCATGGCACTACTTCTAAAGTGGCTGATGCTTATGCTAACTTCATTGTGAAGTTCAGTACCCCTGCTGCCATATCAGTAGAACAAATCATTGCTGCCATGAGTACTGACAGGGATTTGCTAGTACTCAAAGACATTATTACACACCAATCGTGGCGAAAACATAATCGACCTCTTCATGATGACCTTGAATGCCAAAAATTCAAAAATGTGCAGGAAGAACTTTCAGTTACCCAAGAAGGCATCATCTTACGAGAGTCAAGAATTGCCATACCTAAGAGTCTGAGACAACAAGTTATTGAACTGGCTCATGAGGTACACCGTGGAGGTGTGGTTACGAAACAAGCCCTGCGGGCCGAGGGTGATTTCCTCGTCTTGATGAAAGAGTTGAAAAATAGTTAAAGGCATGTCATTTACGCAACTGCTTGTCATCCAGGACAACCCCACATCCGTTAAACATTTCTGATCTTCCAAAGCATGCATGGGAGAAGATTGGAATTTCTTTCTTTCGACCCCCTGACAATGGACATCATCTACTAGTAATTTTTGATGAATATTCCTGTTTTCCCCTTGTGAAAGATATGTAGTCAACTACTCATGACTGAGTCATTGAGAAATTAGAAAGTATCTTTGCAACATGGGGTATTCCTTCGATTTTGAAATCTGACAATGGCCCACCTTTCAATAGCCGAGAATTTAAAGATTTTCTCACTTATCTAAATGTCAAGCATCAGAAAAGCACACCTCTCTGGCCACAGGCGAATGGTGTGGTTGAGAGATTTATGAGCACCCTCAAGAAGACCTTTCAGCACGCTGCACTGGAAAAGCTTGACGCAAATCAGTTCTTCAGTCTACACTTCATGCATATAGATTAACTCCGCATTCCACCACAGGTGAAAACCCTGCCACCTTACTATTTGGGAGAGCCATAGGCACCAAATTGCTACAATGGACCAATAAGAGATCTATTGACACTGATAAACTTCACACTACTGACTCGTCTCACAAGCGTCAAACGAAGACCTATGCGGATAGACACCGCTGTGCTCAGAGCACTGTGTTTAACAGAGGAGATCAAGTTATCATCAGGCAGAAATGGAAATACAAGTCTGATGCTCCTTTCTATGCTGACCCACTGAGAGTTGTGACTCGTAAAGGACTCATGGTGACTGTTCACCATCCTGGAAAGTCCATTAAGCGAGATTCTCCGCATTTCAAGCACCTGCCTTGACCTTCGTCAACTCCAGATGCCAGGAGTGAGACTTGTCCACCTGAACATCCAGGGAGCACAATGACTGTGCCAATGTCTCTGTCACCAATGCCAGCCAGTCATGGACATTTCTCTGGTATCTCCGCAGCCTCACATGACCAGATTTGGGTGATTGATTTGAGTACCAAAATGACTTATTGAAGAGTTGTAATGTATATATGTATTATTGGTACTTTATTTTTAATTTATCAAAGGGGGAGATGTAGTATCTTGTGAGTTAGAGATAACGGGATCCTTTTGGTTCCTGACTGACTCCGTAGAACAGTGACATAAGTGCGTGGGTGTGGGTGGTAGAATTCATGATGTAGAATGTTCAGTTAATGGTTACACGCTGATGAATAAAGACGTGTAATACCAAGCTCTGTGTGTGGAAATATCATTTCCATGTACCCAGGCTGGGGAGGACTCTACATAATCAATGACTGTCATTGAGTGACAATAACACTCGTAATTAAAGGAGCAATAAAACCAGTGGTGGCTGACACAGATAAAGAGTGGTGCGGTGGGTGTGCAGTAGGGAGTGTGCGGTGGGGGGTTTAATAATAATTTTTTTTTAAAAACTTACCTGGTGGAGGCGTGGCCTGGTGATCCGACATGGCGGATGTGTGCTAGACAAGCTCCAATAGACCCGGCCTTTATCCTACCATCATCCTACCATATCCTCGCCCGCAGAGACAACAGCATTCCCGCACCATTGGAGCAGTTCTGCTATGCATTAGTTGGGCAAAATAAAGTCACTGTGCCTGAGTTCTGCCCGCTGAGATCGGAGGCGGCTGAGAGGTGAGAGTCGGCCTGTGGTCCGGTGGATCAGGGCGGCGCCAGGGGAGCTAGCGCATGGCTGGCTCTGCGCCGGGACCCAGCCCCTAATAAGATATCCGGAGGTGCCCCGCTCAACTGAGGAACTCCCCTTGGGGGATCGGCGTGAGGGACCTGGTCAGCGGGCCGGGGCCTACAGGCATTGAGATTGAGCCGGCCGGGTTCGCTCCTGGGTTGCCGAGCCCAACCCAGAGACACACAGCATGGCCTGTGGGGCATTGGTTTACCGTTGCCGCCCCCCCCCGGGGTGCAGGACAGACGACTCCTACGGAGGTGCATCGGGGCGGGAGATGCCCAGGCCCATGCAGGAGACGTGCTGACGGTGGCGCGCCCGAGGCCCAGGGACCGCCCGGACCGCATTAGACTTGGCGGAGCAGTGTGAGGATCAGCCCCAGTTTGGGAGGGTGAGACGTGACTGCAGAGCTATCTGGCCCGTCCATCGAGACTTCCCCAGCAGGGTGCTCCTAGCGGCAGCGGCGCCTGGGGGGACGCAAATTCACATTCGCATTGATTAAACATATCCCCCCCAGAATCGAATATCGGGAGCTGTGGAATAAAAAGGTCACACCCACGAAGACATGCTTGTAGGAGGCCCCTGGCCGCAGTGGTGAACTGACGGCTGAAAAGACGCAGTGGGAGTCCGGGGGCCTGGCCTCTAGGTGCTGCGCTGACCGGAGAGCGAGGGTGCCTGCTGGGGAGCCCCCTACGACCCGTTGCCCGCGGCGTGGCTGCCGGTCCCACAATTTGCCAAGGAGTGGGGCACATGGAGAGGATTGGCCGCTGACGGCCACAACGGTGTGGACCTGAGGGTGAGGTACCCATTGAGGGGGTGGGGATATCCTGCCTGCAGAGGCGGTCGGGCCAGGTCCCAATGCGGCTTGTGGGTGGCAGGTCCCCCATCCAACCTTCCTCTCTGCAGCTAGCCTGAGAGACCAACCAGTACACAATTTGACAGGGCCGCACCAGACGCTGACTGCATAGAAAGGGGTAGAACTATCCGCTGGCTGATGTACGGCCTGTCCCCCAGACGTCCATACTCCCACACAACACAGGATACAGAGAGGGCCGCTCAGCATATCCATCATGACTTGTGAATCGATATATGGAGTCCGGGGCCCCAGCTGCGGAGGCACGAAATGCACCTACCACCAAACCGACAACGCAGCCTTATTGGCTGCCATCACTCAATCCAGGGATATCTTGGATGCCAAGATAGGTGCGGTGGGGCAGATGTCATGCTCCTGCGACAGGGCCTCAGAAATGCAGTGGATAGACTCACCGCAACAGACACGAGAGTCTCTAGCATTGAAGATACAGTGACCACCCTCCAAAAAAAGTCTCCTCCCTCGAGACACTGACAAAAGGCCTTGCAACACGAGTAGAAGATGCTGAAGGGTTAGCACGCCAAAATAACCTTCCCTTTATGGGCTTCGCCGAGGGATGCGATGGTGAAGACGTTGGGAAATTCCTCACTACCTGGCTGCTGAGCTGGCTGCCGGCAGACTCTGTCTCCCCCTGTTTTATCATTGAAAGGGTGCACAGGGCCCTCATCAGAAAAACTCCCCCTGGCGCCAAGCCCAGACTGATCATTGCTAGAATACAAAATTTCCACGACACAGACAACATCCTATGTCAGTCCAGGCTGCGGGACTCTCTCGGGTATGAATTGCAACACAAAATAATCTTCCCTGATTACACCAAAGTAGCCCAGCAAAAACGTCAGTCGTTTAATGAAGCGAAGGCACGGCTCCGCGGCCTCAAAATCGCATACGCCCTGCTCTTCCCGGCCCGCCTAAGGGTGATATACAAATCTCGCACCATGTTCTTTGACACTCCTGAGGAGGTTTTCGCCTAGACGGATGAAGAAATCAACGTGAAATCCTGCACCCCGCCACCGCTCGAATTGGACTCTTCCAACAGTGAAAGCATACGTCGACGATCCAAACTAAAAGGGAAACAGCGCCACAGGTCTGGATCCTCTTGGCGGTCACGGGCACACAGTAAAGATCGAACCATGCCTTAGTTCAACAAATTGAACAAACTCTGCAAGTGGGACACGTGGCGATGGCTCCATGTGCGATGGAACCTGATATCATTCACATGTACATTGCACTGTTTTTATTTCTCGCAGGTTACGATTGGATTCATAAATCGGTGGCTACGCCCCTAGTTGGGACATCACCTAAACATCAGGTAAACGTTATGTTTGTGGGTTGGTTCCTGGGGATCCATTGGAAGGCACGGTCATCAACCCCCGTTGGAGGAGGCCAGACCTGCCCACCGCGACAGGTACTTCAATGCCCTAACTGTGGTATAGCTATCTAATATTAATTATATTCTATATACAAGATGATAATCAGATGTCATTGGGAACCTGTAAGGAGATGCAATGGGGCTATGACATGCGTTAGTATTACTGTGTAATATTGTTTAGCTATTGATGTATCTGTTTCAAAACTACGCCATGGTCATGTACTATACCAATATGCTCATGTATCACGGGTCCTAAGGGTCAACTGTGGCTACAAATACAAATAAAATATGTTGTGAAAAAAAAAGGCTTACCTGGTCCTGCTGCCCCCCCCCCCTCTCCCCCTTGTGCTCCTCTGCCTTCAGTTCCTAGTCCCAGCAGTCCCTGGGACAGAACACGGACTCCCCATCCAATCTCCGCGCTGCTCTCAAGCATGAGAACAGCGTGGGGATTGGCCTGATTAGGCTGGAATAACGCTCACTCGGGCACTGGCAGTCTGTGCTGTTTCTCCAGCCCAGCTGTGCAATACTGCTGGGCTGGAGAAACCTAAGTGCGCATGTCAGTTTGGCTGGCCTAAGACCAGAAATTAATTTATAAAAAAATAAGTGTGGGGCTCTCGTTAGGAGGCAGCTTTGACCAGCCCCTTTCTCCTATTAACGCTGCCTAACACATAACCAACAAACACTACAAGTGGGGGGGGTGGGGGTGGATGTAGTCAATGGCCAGAGCTGCCGACCTCGGAGCTGGAGAACCAGGTTGGAGCCTTTGCAACGGCTCAACATCCTGTGAGTCTGGGCTAATCACTTAATCTCCCTGTGCCTACCAAAAATGTATGTGTCTATAACTGGTGCTCAAGCGCCGGTGCTGATGATTAAATGCCGGTGCTTATCACCGGAAACCACCAGCTCAAATTAAGCACTGCCTAAGACTTAAAAGTGCACCTACCAGTTCTCCTCCCCATCTCATGGCCCAGCCCGGCCCCTCCCTGCACACGCTGGCTCAGCCAGCAGATGAAAAATAAAACGATAATAAAATATAATTTTATTTTTCAGCTGTTGGCTCTGAGCCAGTGTGGCGATGCTCCTCTGCCATTGCGGAGGAGCAGCCGCTGAATAAAACAGTTTATGCAGAAAGAGCTACATGAAACACAAGATATCGTTATTGTTTTTATTTATCTCATTTAGAAAACTTCACTTCATGATTCTTGCTTAAGCATCTATTTTCAAAATAAAAGCATGTTCTATTAGTTTTATTAAAATATCCATTACAGCATCAGTATGGAGCAAATAATATTTTCATAGTCTGAGTTTTGGAAATTCTTCACTGTTATAGTTTAATTTATATTCTTATTCATATTGTTGGTTGGTGAACAATTTTAGCTGCTCTTATTTATAAAAATATTCATTTGCTTAAAAATATCAGTAAACTATCAATATGCATCAATGTTCACAGATTTGATATACTCATGTTTACCCCTCTCCCGTGATAGAAAGGTGTTGATAAAGAGACACATGCTCTTTATCCCTTATTATGGATAGCAGGGACATCTTAAGGATCTTGGGGGCCCTGGGCCAAACATGTTTTTGGGGGCCCCTTTTCGCAACAGCTGTGAATTTATGATCCAGTTTCAGCACTTTCATGCCCTCTTTGGCCTGGTCACTCACAGTGCACAGGCACACTCGTCCACATTCAAAATGTGTTTACATCTAATATTCAGGGATTGTGAGGATTGTGACTTGTGTTTCAATATTGTAACACAGCAGCATCTCACTAATATTACGGAAAATAATCTCTGTGACCCCCTCCCATTTCTCAAATATGAGGTGCTGTTTTGATATAAAAGCAACTTTTTTTTATGGATGTTGCATGAAACATAAACACAACATTTCTCTGAAAAGTGTCTGTGATAGACTGTCACACATCACCCATATTAAAAATAAATTGAAGGAAAAGGGAATTTAAAACAATCTGTTTAAGAATTATTCAAGGTCATTAGGGAAGACTGTCTGCAGAACAGAGATGGCTCCATCGGGGTCCCCCTTAAAGGGTGGGGCTATGGGCCAGAGCCCACTTTGCCCATGCCTTAAAACGTCCCTTATGGATCATTTTAGTGGCAGCAACATTATTCCTACAACTTATCTGCTCGTGTCAACCATATTTGGCTGATAATAAGAAACGAGGCCAAGCATGATCATATCTTTTAGCTCTTCGAATGGTGCCAACTCAAATGAGAATATCATTTTCTCTTATGGTATGTTTTCATCACATGTAAAGCACTTTGCATCCGTTATATTTTAAATAGAAATGAAAGGCATTTTGATAAAGGTGGCGTTCTAAAGTGATCCAAAGGAATAGGATAGTCCTCTCATTGAAGTTCGCATTTTAAGTCTATTTTAGGCATTAACTGGCACATGCATCAAGGTAGGCTTTTGCGATTCCTTAATTGCGATTATTAAGGAATCGCAATTAAGGAATCGCAAAAGCCTATGCATGTAGGAATCGCTATAAAAATAGCGATTCCTAAACATTCCTTAATTGCGACTCGCTAATTGCGAGTCGCAATTAGGAATACCTCCCCATTAATTCCTATGGGCCTAGAGGCCCATAGGAATGAATGGGAAGACATTCTCAATTTGCGATTCGCAATTAGAGAATCGCAAATTCAGAATGCAATTTCAAGGGTGCCAGGGTGTCAAAAGGACCCCCTGTTGCACCCCTGAAATCTGCATATGAGTACATCTTGCACACACACATGCCCCAAGGGCATGTGTGTGTGTAAAATGGAACTTTGAAAAATGCACTTTAGTGCATTTTTCAAAGTTTTTGCAAATTACCATGAAGTTCAACTTCATGGTAATTTGCGCCCCCTATTAGCGAAATCGCTAATTTTTTTACTTTAATGCATTGCATTTAAGGAATCTCAATTTGCGATTCCTTAAATGCAATCGCAATTTGAGAATTCGCAATTAATTGCGAATTCTCAAATTGCGAGGGCTTTGACCCTTGATGCATCGCAAAGGTAATTTTGCGATCGCAAACGGCCGATTTTTGCGAATCGCACCGTTTGCGATTGCAAAAACCTTTGATGCATGTGCCCCTAAGGATGCCCATAAATATGCCTCAGTCAAATTTTTCGATACTTATGTTGACTGCTACTAAATCAATGCATGTTATTTAGTGGTTACCAGAGGTCGCAGTTGCGACCCCCGGCTATTCCCTTGCTATCTCTGGCATCGCTCTTTCGACCTCTAGCCTCCTTCATTACAAAGCCACGGGAAAAAGGAAGCCTATTTCCAGCTTGTCACTACTTGTTTCAAAACAACAGCAGCCTGAGGCTGTATTCAAAAGTTACTTGCAAATAGCTGCACTTTCAAACTGTTTATCCGGTGACCAAGCAACCTCCTTCCAGCCCCAGACTCCACAAGGCTTACCTGCAACTTTGGTTATTGGGTGCAACATTCAGACACCATGTGTCACTTTAAGTGAAATGGTTCAGGAAGGACGGAGAAATGTTTAAATGTTTTAACACGGGGAGTCTAAGTGGGGAAACATTCCATGAAAGTTGTTTCAGGTCTGTGCGTTTGTTACAATTAACTGCATGACTCCTAATAATGTATTGACTCAGTTATGTTAGCAGCTCTATACTGCGAACTGAAACTAACTCCAGGCCCATGGCAGGGGTGTATTTTAGTAAAAAATGTTTGAGGGGCGTGATCCTGAGATTTCCTAACTTAAAAGGAAAGAGACGTGCTAGGGCAGCAGCGCAGGTGTCATGGGCAGGGTTAGGAGCATTAGACGGGGCTTATTTTAACAAGCATTGGCATAGCCAATAGGTCTCGCTTTTGGGACATTATAAGTGTTTAGACATGCAACAGTTGATGTTGCACCAAGGATATTGTGCTGCAGAATTAAATACTTATAAGGTCCCAAAGGCGAGACCTATTGGCTATGCCAATGCTTGTTTTATATGCTGGTGAAACCTTATTGCGCACTGGGGTGAAGCTGCATTAATTGGTATACACTGGAAATAGTGTGAGACCACTCAAACAATACATCCAGTAACATCACAGAGTGATTAAAAATGGTAACTTCGAGCTATCTACTGGCAACACATTTTCAAGAAGTACATCCAAAAGGATGCACATTTTGGTTTCATGTAGTTGAACATATTCACATTCACAGCAGCATAGGCGTAGCTAGGCACTCTGCCGCCCATGGCGGTCCCTGCCTTCCTGCCTTTTGCCGCCGCGCTGAGGGGGGGGGGTGCTGGCAATGATTTTTGCGGCCACCGCCTCCCCCGAAACTCGTGCCGCCCGGGGCGCACCGCCCCCTCCGCCCCCCCCTTGCTACGCCAGTGCACAGCAGAATGTTGTTCACCGTTTGTAAACCATTTGTAATGAGTCAGACTCGGTTTCGCCAGATGATAGTACGGAAAGAAGGGGAGAGGAAGGGAGGAGAGGGAAGAGAGGGCAAGAGATGAAGAGAAGAAGAGGGAGGGCGGGGCAGAGAGACGTACTGAAAAGCAGGAGATGGGGTGAGGAAAGAGGTGGATTGAGGGAAGGACAGGCAGAAAGAACTTGATGTTATATAGTGTCTCGGACTATACTGCAGTTGTTTCTAAGCGCTGTAAATAATGGGTGTTACAATTATACAATTAATAGTACTCAAAACAGAGCTTCAGGAGCAGAATGCAGTGGAAGGGATAGGGCACGAGCGTAATTTATAGCAAGAGTAATGTGAGGTAGCGGAAGGGGCTGGGGAGAGGGAGGAAAGAGGAGAAAATGGACTAGAGCAAAACCAGAGGGGAGAGTGACGGGGCTGAGCATGCCAGCAAATGGCGACTGTAGAGTAAAACGATGCGCTATGAAAAGGGAGCGTGGAGAAGACGAGACAGGTGAGAGGACAAGAGCTAATGGGGGCGCGTAGATTAGAGGAGTTGGAAATTATGGGCGCCAACGACCTGGAGAAGCAGGTGCAACTAAGAAAGGAGGACGCGCGGTAAGGTGAAAGGTCAAGACAGAAGGGAAGATAAGAAGGAGAAGGTGTAAGACAGAAAGAGAGTCCGAAAAGACGTAACAAAGAATATAGAGAGAGAAGGTGACTCAATGAAGCGTCTGGCGAGGGAAAGTAGAGAAAATAGAGAGAGAAGTTAAACGGGGAAGAAGAAAGTAGGCGAGAGTTAAGAGAAAGGGGGAGGGGACAGTCACGGCGGAAAGAATACAGAAAGGAGACAGAACAGGTAGAGGACAGAAGCCACAGCCCAGGGGAGGGGGGAGAGAAAAGGGAGAGAAGAGAAAAGAGAGAGGAGAAAAGGCATGGGGTGGTATGAAAAAGAGAAAAAAAATGTGTGACATAGAACGATGACACGAGAAGGAACAGCGGAGAAAAAATCTGGATGATATAAATAATAAGAGACGCTTTGGGGCCTGAGGAGTGCAGAGGACAGCACACAGACGACACGCAGGTATGTACAGTGGGGACGAGAAACAGACGCGCAATACATATTCAGCGCAACGGGAGAGGGAGGGGGGGCGTACGTACAGGCGCTCTGGGCGGCGGGAGCAGAAGGTGCCGGCTATTGTACAGTCAGACATCTGTTGACATCCAGGCGGAGAGTCGAAGGTAAGGAGTGAAAGATGAGGGTGGATGAAAAGGAGAAAGGGCAGATAGGACGGTAAAAAGGATTTTAGGCAAAAGAGAGAAAGAAAAAAATAAAACGCATAGACAGCGGTAGATAGGGAAATGAAGGGAAGCAAAATGAAAGGTGAATGTGGAAGTCATTAGAAAAAGTAGAGAACGATAAAGGAAAATTAATGAAAATGTTTTGGGAGAGAAAAGGCGACAAAGAGACAAAGTGAAAGCAAGAGTCTAGAAGAAACGAGGAACTGGAGAACCAAATAAAGTAAAATGCAAAAATAACTGAAAAGAGGGAGTTGGGGGAGAATATAAGAAGTAGTAAGCGAGAAGGGGTATGAAGGACCAGGTGGAAAGAAAGGAAACAACCCTCCAAGAAAGCAAGATAAGAAAGAGTAAGGAACACGGAAATGGGAGAACGAGGAAAGAAAATCCGAAGATAAATAAGGATGGAAGAATAAGAAAGAAACAAGAAGAAAAGTGCAGCCGCCATTGTTGCCGATTAGGAGCGGTGTTGAAGATGTGGAAACAGAGTTGGGCGAGCTGCGCGACGGGACGTGTGGGCAAGGAAAGAGGTGCGCGCGCGCGCTTGGGAGAGCAGTCTGCTCTTTTTCAAAGCACATACTCGTGCTTGTGGCGCGCCGCTGCGCACTCCCGCAAGGCGTATGCCGCCACAAGCACGAGTATGTGCTTTGAAAAAGAGCTGCACGACGGCTAAAGGTCTCCTATGCAGCGCATGCGCGCTGCGTAGGCGAGACCTAAAAAGGCTAGGGCGTTCTTGGTAGCATTGATATAGGCTTAGAGACACACGCCCTAACACAAGTCAATACCAGATGTAGATTGTTTATTTTTTATTTGCAAATGCTTTTTATTAGGTCCTTGACTGCATTTTCCATCCCTAGTGTTTCTTTGCATCCCCTGCCAGCTCAGCTATGTGGTTCACTGCCACGTCAGTGACTACGGAAAGATGTATAATGCTGCCAATTGGCCAAAGGTTATGTGGCAAACCCCAAGGCAGTGCTGACTTTTTAGACAAAAGCACTTGACACTGGTCTTTTTAAGCTCATCCTTTTAATGCTAAAAACGAGAATACAAGTCCGGTGATGGAGAGAGCTGTTGGTTTCAAAACCCACTCTAGATGAAAGTGTCATACACAACAGGAAGCTATGACAGCTATGACAATACAAGAAGATGAAAATCCCATTTTACTGATGGCACACTCCTTTCACCAGAATACCTTTCTAATTTTAGTAGTTGCTGTGGTGTGTTAACACTCAGTGAGCACACATTCTAAAATGAATTTTGAATGCATACTCCTATATAGTAGAATGCTGCTGAGAGATGTGAGGAAGAGCGCAACTATGCATCGCATCTGACACCTCATCCAGCCTCACTTTTAATGCAATAACTCTTTGCATTCCGGCAATTTCATGTTTTTGCACAATATGAAGAGAATATAAGAACACATTCTGGAAGAAGTGAAAATAAATTCTGTAAGCTAAAATGCAAGTGCTGATCAAAAGTGTAACCAGTAGCATATGTGGATCTTGACAAATGCCTACCTGTACTAAGAGGAGCTAGGGTAGTATGGTGACAGACTGTGCTAACACTCACAGGAAGCCTGATGCAGTCTTGTTCCAGTAGCTATTCTTGACACAGAACCGAATTCCAGGTGCCACCACCAGATCGTCCCGAGTGAGTCCGCGTTTTGTGTGCTAACATCAGCACACATGCAAAGTTGCCCAAACACAATAATGTGTTTGCCCTGGACTGCAGAGTGCAGGATGATAGATGGCTCTTCTTTTCCCCTTTAGTGCAATCAGACTACAAAAGCATAACTACTCAGAAAATCAGTAAGTCCTTTTATATGTGTTCATATAAGCTGGGAGCATTTGGGGATCACACAGTGTCCGGCTTAACACTCATATCTTTGCAGCAATAATGTTTTGTTCAAGCTAAAAAAAGAACTTCTACACCCTCTGCAACCTTGAGAAGCATACACACACACATTTACATCAGTCATTCTCTCTCAAACACAGACGCTCTCACAACCATACCAAACCACGCATGCAGGATTTAATATTCCTCAGTTCCTCAACTTCTTGCAGTGGAATGGGCATGTGACAGAAAGCCTTGATTTGATACCAATATGAGAATGGCTCGAACGGAGACAATGAAACTGTAAATTAAATCAGACTGTGGCAAGAAGCAGTAACCTGACTATCCTCAGTGTTGGACTTGGCCATTTCTACAGAGTCATCCCCAAACTTTCTGGCTTCACCCTCCTGTTTCCTGAAACCATTTTTGCTGGCTTTTAGGGCTCTGCACACTTTACCACTGCTAACAAGTGCTAAAGTGCTTGTGCTCTCTCCTTTAAACATGGCTTACAACCAATTGGCCTATTTAAAGTCCCTACTAAAGTGGTACAACACGTGCCCAGGGCCTGTAAATTAAATGTTTCTACTGGGTCTCAGGCACCTATTGTGCCATCCACTTAAGTAGCCCTTTAAAAATGTCTCAGGCCTGCCATTGCTGCCTGAGTCATCAGTTTTAAACTGCCATTTTGACCTGGCAAAATAAACCTTTTTGCCGGGCCCAAATCTTTTAATACGTATAAGTCACCCCTATGGTAGGCCCTAAACAGCCCAGAGGTCAGGGTGCAATACATTTAAAAAGTTGTGCATGTACTTTTAAGTTTTTCATGTCCTGGTAGTGAAAAACTCCTAACCCCATTTTTCACTACTGCAAGGCATACCTCTGCCATAGGAAAACATTGGAGTTACCTTGTTACATTTATTACACTGTAACTTCCAATTGGAAACAGGTAGATAAGTCGAGTTTGGTGTCTAAGGAATTGCATTTAAAAGTCCACTTTTTTATTTCAAAAGTGTTTATTAAAAGAATATTTATATAACATAGCATTTTGATATAGTAAAACACAATCATAATTTAAGGCGTAATTGCCTAAAGATATGATTTGATATATAAAAAAATGGATGCATCTGGTTGCGGGGAAACATGGCGGCCGGCTAGTCTGCGGGTCGTGGGTAAGCCCGAAGAGCGCATCGAAAAACACGAGCTTTGGATAAAAATGAACGGAAAATAATGAGGGGGAAACTTACTAGAACACGCGGAGTCTAGATACGGGGTTATCCAGGAGCTAAAGCGGCAGTCGCTTCTTCTTTTGTCCTTTGGAGACGCGGTGATCTGGTTCGGCATTACGGCGGCAGAATAGCCGTGGGCGAGGGCGGCGCTGGAGCTGCGCAGGGGACGGCGTGCTGCTACCAGGATTCTCTTCCGGGGCAGGGGAGGAGGCAGGGATAGCGAAACCGGCTACGGGGGAGTCTGCAGCAGTGAGCAGGCAGTGCTTGGCACATGCACTAGGGATAGTGCAGGACTCCTGACAAAACCGCCAGTTCAAGACCTACTTCAGGAAGGGGGTGCAGCGAAGGACTACACAAGAGTAAAAACGGGTAAGGGCAGGAAAAGAGCACAAAGGGGGGGCGCTGGTGTAGTGGGGTCTAAGGGAGTTTCTAGGTATACTCTCAGGAGCACAGGGAGAGGTAGTGGCTTGGCAGTCGTTGACTCAACTAGGTCAATATTCAAAGTTGAGGAGGAAGAAGCGGAGAGAAAGGAGGAGAGTAAGGCAAAAGAAGTGAACAGGGTTATACTACTAAGAGAGACATCAGTTAAAGAGGTTGCAACTCATAAGAAAATATTAAAGAAAAACTCATCCCTGAACACAAGATAAAGGTTACTCCCTCACTTAGGACATACTTTAAGGTTCTGCCAAAAACCCTTATCTTAAACGATAGCAGTAGGATGGAGATAAAGGGGCGTCAGGAAGAACTGAGAAAGGAGCAAGGGACATTAGGAAAAATCATGGAGTCATCAAATATGGGAGATTGGTCTAAGGATGTAAGCCCAAATCGTTATCAGGTCCTTGCCCCAGATACTGCAGATACTGCAGATACCCCAGTAATTAATGGGGGAGTATATCCAACTTCTAGCCCTGAGGTGTCAAACAAGCCCTACCATAGCATCGAGGAAAAAAATACAAGCGAGAGGGGGGCTCAGAGCGAGAGGGAAGTGAGCGAGAGGGAAGTTGGTGAGGAAGTTGGGGGTGGCCCCAAAAATTCAGATAGAGAGAACCTTTCCATCAGTGCCCTTCTTACAACCCTTACTATGGAAATAAAAAATAGATTTGAAGTATCAGAATTAAACCAGAAAGAGATCAGGTCGGCTTGTGAAATCTTGGAGAGGAAAATTGACGATTTGAGTAATAGAATAGTTACTCTAGAAGGGGAAGTAAGAGACCTCAAGGAGGCGGTGAAAGTCAATGCTGTTGAAATAGAGGGGCTAAAAACAAAAGAGAGAGAACAGCAGGAGAGGGTAGAAAGGTTGGAAAACTTTCAGAGGAGGAATAATCTCAAGATCTTAAGAATTCCGGAAGGCAGGGAGGGGGAGGACATTACAACCTATATAGTTTGATTGATTAAAAAGGAGTTACAGCTGGAGGAAACAGAGGAGGAGATCACTAAAGATATTCAGAGGATTCATAGAGACCCCTATAGACTCAACACGAATAGGACCAAGCCCAGGAGAATTTTAGTGAATTTCCTCACTTATACTTTAAAGGAGAAGATCTTGTCCAAGGCCTTGAGCAAAAAGACGATGGAGGTTGACGGGGTCAGGTTTGAAGTCAGGTCAGACTTGTCGATTGTAACCTCCAACAGGCAGTGGGAGTTAGGAAAAAGAATAGAGCCATTAAGGAAGTTAGGTGCGTCGGTACAGCTAAAGTTTCCAGCTTTTCTGAAAGTGATGCTTAACAACAAAATGCATACTTTTCGTTTTGTTGAAGAGGTAGATGAGTTTATCGAAAAACTGTAGCCTGGGGGTTAGTAAAGAGGATACAGATGGAATAGACTCTGGTGTTTTGAAAAGCCGCAGCATGGGGGTTAGTAATGAGGATACAGGAACTAACAGACCCTGGTTTTTTCAACACTATTATTTTCTTTTTTGGGATATACTTTCGCTCTTTATAGAACTATAGTTACTGATGTATAAAGTGAATTTTCCTTTCATTTATAGGTATCACTATTGGTATTCGATGCGCACTTAGGGGGGGCACCCATAGGGCTCTAGCCATGAAAAGTCAGGGTAGGGTTTTCCGTGGAGGGGGAGGGTGCAGGGAGCACAGGGTGGGGAGCATATGGGAGAAAATAAAACAAATTCCTCAGATGCCTCGTTGGCATTGTACTTGCATTTAACTGCTGATCTCAAAGGGGATGGTTGAGAAAAGAACAAATGAGATAAAAATGTTATCATGGAATGTGAATGGACTTCGGGTAAGGGGAAGACGGGAAGACTGGAGAGGGTACTGCAGTATTTAAGGGACTGTCCCGCATAGATTATTATTTTACAAGAGACTCAGTTAACGGAGAACGAGAGTCGGGAGTTCTTTAAAGCCAAAAGATGGATTTCCCAAGTAGTTTGCACAAAGCAGTCGGCAGTTACAAAAGGTGTGGCAGTTTTGGTGAAACAGGGGATGAACATCTCTGTAGAAAGCAGTGTTTCAAATATAGCGGGTAGATGGCTTGTGGCAAAATTAAAAATGTTTGGGCATAATTACACGCTGGTGGGCTATTATGGTCCGAATCAAGATGACACGGGCCCCTTAGAAGAATTATTCACTGAGCTACTAAACTTTCCAGACCCGATCATCATGGCAGGAGATTTTAATGCGGTGTTGGACCACAGGATAGATAGATCCTTGAATAGTAGAGCAGTGGTAAATCCCAAAATGTCTGGATTGAAACAACAAGTGATGGTGCAATTGAGACTTTGTGATATCAGGCGGCATAGGGCAGGGTCTCAGAAAGGTTTTACATTTTATAACAAGAAATACAGACATCAGTCCAGGATTGAAAATGTCCTAATTGATCATAAGCTGAAGGATCAAGTACTAGATATCAAGCATATAGGGGTACATCTTTCAGATCATTCAGCAATAATGCTCCATATGAGGCTGGGTGAGGGAGCTGCTCAATCAAGATGGACATTGGATCGTACGATTTTATTAGAGGAAGAAATTATAGACACTCTAAAAGAAGAGACAAAGGAGTTTTTTATAACAACTTGGGTTCGTCTTCGATTGGTATAGTTTGGGACTCATATAAGGCCTATCTGAGGGGCAGATTGGGAGCTCAAGCGGTGGTAAAAAGGCGAGCATATCATAGGAAAGTACTAGCATTAGAAGAACAAATCCGGACACTTGAAAATGACGTGATCAATCCAAAAAAACAGGTAAACCACGAGACTATGCTGTGTGAAATAAAGGAAACAAAAACAAAGCTGACAGAAATCCAACAGGACAGGGTCAGGAAAAGATGGGAGACTAGTCGGCTGGCTCACTTTGAATATGGTGAAGGATGCAGTAAGCTGTTAGCTTGGAAAGCCAAGAACAATCAAGTGAGGAACACGATTAAAGAGATTAGGTGCGAGCAATCAGGAACTCTACTCGGATATAATCAGGGTATTGAACTAGCCTTCTTCAGACATTTTGGAAAAGTGTACCAGGAAGATCTGGATGTCACAGAAGAAGAGGTGATGACCTGGTTGAGTCAGGAGCGGGCCGATCCCTTAACATTAGAGAGAAGCGAACAGCTGAACGAGAGGATAAACATTAGAGAAGTAGAAGAGGCTATTGGGGAAGGGAAGAAAGGGAGGGCACCAGGACCAGATGGTCTTCCCCATGAAGTTTATAGGGCTCTGGCCAGTATACTAAATCCCATTTTAGTCGAATTTTTTAATGCAATATTCTTGACAGGAGCTGAAATGCCTGAATCTTGGAAAGAGGCTATCATCACATTAATTCCAAAACCAGGTAAATGCCCCAAGAACTGTGATTCCTATAGGCCTATATCGCTTTTTTTTAAAATTGCGATTATAAGCTTTTTGCGAAAATTATGGCAGAAAGACTAAATGGGGTTATGCCGCAGCTTGTACATGAGGACCAAAAGGGGTTTATTCGAGGTAGAACCTTGAAATATCTGACCTATACACTTATAGGGTCCATAGATCTGGTCACCGCTTATGGGGTCCCCTTAGCAGTAATAGCATTAGATGCTGCTAAAGCATTTGATCGCGTCAACTGGGTGTATTTACAGGCTGTGGCTAAGTCTCTTAGCTAGGGTTCTAATTTTTGTAAAGTTTGGAGGGAATTTACGCTGCACCTGAAGCGAGGGTTTTGGTTAATGGGGTTTTGACAAAGGCTGTCTGGATCAGAAGGGGTACGAGGCAAGGTTGTCCCTTGTCTCCACTATTGTTCGACCTATATATTGAACTGCTAGCTAGAAGAATAAGGAGCAACATAGACATTTTACCCTTCCAATACAATAGCTGGAGCAAGAAAATAGGCTTATATGCAGATTACCTTTTAATCTTTACTACCAACCTACAAAGAACATTGAGTTGTGTCTTAACATTAACCGCAGACTTCGGGAAAATCTCAGGTTATGATATTAATAAAGAGAAAACGGAGGTTATGGCCTGGAACACAGAGGTAGGCAAAGTAAAGTGTAAAAGGGAAATGAGATATTTAGGGGTTAAGATCTCCCATGATATTGCAAAGCTTACCAAGGAAAACTTTGAAAAAGTTAAGAAAGAAGTGGGTGGCTTGTTGAAGAACTGGCTATATCTTCCGCTAACTCTGTTCGGCCGAGTTAATCTTGTAAAGATGTTCGTTCTCCCAAAGTTTACGTTCCTTTTTGACTCAATCCCCTTACCTTTTAAGAAAGAGTGGTTTGTGAAGATGCAAAGTCAGATTAGTTCCTTCATTTGGTCATCTAAAGGGCCACGGATAGCTTGGAAGAAGCTGAGAAGGAGGTTGGAGAAGGGTGGATTAGCATTACCAGATTTGCTTTTTTACTCCTGGGCTTTCTTATTAAAGAATGGGAGAATGCTCTTGGACAGACCCACAAAATCAGAGATCGGCAGGCTCTTTGAGTGATGTTGAAGAAAGAGAATGGAGGTGAATGTGGTTTCATGTTTAAGTATGCGGATCCAAAATACTTTAAAAAAGTCAGGCTGAAGATCCTAGGGGGCATGGCTGAGACTTGGTATAAAATTAGGAAGGTTACAAAAATACCCTATTTCAGTCCAGTTTGCCCCCATATGGGACTCCCCGGGCGCCCCAGAATGGACAAAGGATGCGTTGGCAATCCCACTAAGAGAGGCTGGTATATTAAGGTGGAAGCATCTACTTCAAGATGGCCGTTTGATCACATGGGAATGGTTTAATCAGGAAACGGGCCAAAGGATCTCAAGATTCAAGCTTCTCCAGATTCAGAGTTGGTTTCATGCCTCAGGCACAAAATTAGGAGAATATAACGAATTTGAAGAGAGACTACTGTCTGCGGTCGTACCGAAAAAAGAAATAGCTATGTGGTATTGGCGGATGATAGAGATGGAAGACGGGGACCGGTGGAGCTATGGGGAGGATGCTTGCCGGAGACCACGTTGGAAGACCAATGGCAAGTATCTATGTCTATGATGTATAAAATAGTTAAACCTGCATACCTGGGAAGGAATCATCTTTTCACCGTCCACAGGGCCTACTGGACCCCCCCAAAAACTATCCAAATTTGGGAACGGAGGCGATCTGGAGTGTCCAAAATGTGGCAGCATGAAGGAAGATGATCTGCATATGTTTGTATATTGCCCAAAGATCCAGTTATTCTGGGAGGCTTTGAGTAGTGTCTTGTCTAATTCCTTGAAGATACAAATTAAGGTAAGCGTTTTACTGGTTATATTTGGATGTTTGGACTGGCAATCTACAAACAATAAAAACAATGCAAAGCTGATTTTTTATGCTATACTGTTGGCACATATAGAGATCTGCAGACAGTGGGTGTCACAGGCCCCTCCGAGATGTGAGGCAGGGCCGGACTGGGAACCAAAACCGGCCCTGGCAAAGTTCTCGGCCGGCCCCCCGGGGTGTTAGGGGTGCGGCCGAGCTGTTTGCCACGGCCGGTTTCGGCCAATTTCGTTACAGCAGCTGATATTGCAGCTATGCTGCAAAAACGGCCATGTAACAAAATCGGCCCCCAGGGGCCCAAAACCAGCCCCCAACCCTGGCGGCCCGCTGGGGAAATGCCCGGTGCCCGCTAGGGCCAGTCCGGCACCTGATGTGAGGATTGGTTAAACTCCGTGAGGAGTGTGGCTAAGTTGGATATTTCAGACAAGGGGCTAAGAAGGCACGAATTTTGGACACCCCTCCTACGTTGGTGTGAGTAACAAGTAAGAACTTTAGATTAGGGGTCCAATAATTAAGCCTTCTCCGCCTCGGCTGGCACCTTTTTCTAAAAGAGCTGGGTTGCTCACAGAAATTGTGTGTTTGGAAAAAAAGGGGCTGTCATAATCCAAGGCCGGCATCATGTGAACCCTCTTTTTCACTCCTTCTTCAGCAAACGAGGTTTTGGACACTGCAGTCGGAAATGCAAGTGGAATGGTGTGAACGAGGCAAATGAGGACCAAAAAAAAAATGGATGCATCTGGAAATAAAAGTAATGATAACATTATGAACACAGAGAACGGTACCCAAGAATCTTGTATAGAAAAATAAAAGTTATGTCAATGAGAGGCACAAAGACACCATGACTTGTGGAATAATAACAGCTGCATGAATCGCAACTACAGTTTTAATAATGAGAAAAATGCAAAACAAAAGGACAGTAAAGGGATGGAGGGAAAAAGTGAGACATATCTGATTAATCCAAAACATCAAAATGTCCAGACAGAAAGAAAGTGTCCTGTGCAAAACATAGTACAGGGTTTGCACTTCAGATGCTCCATGCCTGGAGTCGTCACAATGCATAACAAAGTTCATGAAGAAAATTAAGGGGGTTTAAACAGGAATTATCTGTACCTCTGATAAATCAAAACCAAGACCACCATGTATATGTATATGGACAGTAGTTAATCAATGAGTTGGGTATCAGGGCAGAAAGATTTTTGGACAGAAAGGAGGCATGTATACCCAGTAATGCCATAGGGACATCTATGCGGAACTGGGTATTAAAGATCTTTTGAATCATGATTTCAATGTGTTGTCAAAGGGGGCGGACATAATTGCAATAGTGAAACATGTGAGTAAAGTCACCAGGAGCCAATTTACAATTCCAGCATAGATTTGATTCTGAAAGCCCCAATCTATGAACTTTAAGTGGTGTCCAAAAGACACTGTGGATGATCCATAGCCTCATTTGAGAAAGGGCTGGTGTGATCTCCCCTACAAAAGGAGAACTCCATATTTTTGTCCATGCCAAGGGGGAGATAACCGCATCAGGCTCTAATTGGAAAAACAAACTCCAATTATTGGAGTTAGATTTTGTTGCTCAATGTTGGGGACCATGAGAAGATTATACATTTTTGAAACTAGGTTAAACAGTTTGTATTTGTCCGGTAAAACTAAAAAGAAAACGGTATTCCTATCTGTGCCAAGATCTTTGAGGAGGGAGAAGCCTTTCAATGCCCATTCCTTCCAAAAATCGTCTTGACCATCTATTAGGATCTATTTATTGAACCACAAAAAAGCTAGTTCTGATTTAGGGAATCTTTGTAACAGTTTTCTGTTGACGGATCATAGGGAGTCAATGGTATCTCATATTGTGAGAAGTGAAAGAGGTATGTAAACACAACAAGTATTGTGTATTGTTAGAAGAGCACATAATGGAAGAGGAGCAGTCAAGTCCCTTTCTATAGAAAGCCATGTGGGAATATTAGAGATGCATCAGAAAACCACCAGACACCTTGCCTTCCCAAGATGGCCTGTTGATATCTAAGAAAGTCTGGGAATTTAACTCCCCCTTCCTCCTTATCCAGTCTCAGTTTCTTAATGGAAATCCTGGCTCTTTTGCTGTTCCACAAAAAGTCCATCAAAATGTTATCTATTGATTAAAAGAAGTCATTTGAAAGTTTAAAGGGTAGCACACTAATTGGGAAATTGATTATGGGCGTAAGCATCATTTTAATTGTTTTAAGTCTACCCCGCCAAGTGATGAATTTTGGAGACCACTGTGTGATCAGTTCTTTAACTTCTGAAATGGTTTTTCGTTAATTAATTAGCAGGGTTGCCTGAGAGGCCTTCCCAAACCACATACCTAAGTATTTTATTGAGTTATTCTGCCATTTGATGCCAGAGTTTTGAACATGGGAAGAAAAGCAATAAATATTCATGGGGAACACCTCAGTTATCTCTTTATTGAGGGTCTAACCAGATACCTCTGAGTATTCCAAGATTACTTTTAGTATGCAGGGGATGGCCTCATCTGTCTCTTCTTAAAAATGAAAACATCATTCGCAAAGAACACAACTTTTTGTGGACCAGAGGGAAAGGGAATACCTTTGATGCCACTATAATTTCTAATTAGTTCAAGCAGAGCTTAAATGGTTGTACAACAAAAGAAGCAGTGAAAGAGGACAACTTTGATATGCACCTTGTTTTAAGTGGAATTCTTTTGAGGTACAACCATTGATATGGTCTGCAGCTTTTCGTTCATGGTAAAGGGCAAATGCAATTTTATTAAAGTTATCTCCAAGACAAAATATCTGTGAAGTGGGCCGCAGAAAGTTCCAAGAGACTTTATCAAAAGCCTTTTCTGTGTCCAAGGCTATCGCGGCACAGGGAGAATGTAGTAACTTTGCCTTTTCCAGAGCATGGCAAAGTGTCCTAATATTGTTGCTTGCCAATCGGCCTTTAAGGAAACCTGTTTGTATCAAATGTATCAGTTTGTTCAAAATTGTTTCTAATCTTGTGTGACGTATATAGCTGAAACTAGTTTATTTACTTATGGGGAATCTCACATTCTTGTGGTGTGCAGACGTTTCCTCATATTGTCACGGTAAGTTTGTAAGTTACGTTTGTCTGATCATGCACTCTTTCAACATTTTATGTAGACTCACTTTTCATATAAGGTCTAGTCTGGGACATATCTAGACACCCTCCAACCTACTGTTTAGCTTTTTATATATATATGTGTTATGTCACTTCCGAGTCTTCTTAAAGCATAGCAATAGCAGGTAACGTCTCTATCATGTGTACCTGCCATTTCTTGGACCATCAAATGCTTAAAGGATGTGGGGTTTTCTGCTTCCAATGCTAGGCCAAGGTTAGTTGCCCCGCAATCAAGAAAAGTGATAGGCGCTTGGTTAAGGGAGTATGTAGGGAGTACATGTTATCCACACCAGGTAAGCCCAGTAGGATTATTTTAGGGTCCATAGGAAGCAAGACTCCAGCGATCTCTTTAATTAAAATTATGAGAGAGGCCCAGTAGTGTATAACCTTGGGACAGGATCAACACAAATGGAAGAATAGAACTTGTGAATGACATTGTCTCCCGCATTAATCTGAAGCCCAAAATAGCCCTGAGTATAGTAGGGATTAATTACCCTCCGGTGAGGAGTTTGTATATGCTATCATTATTATGGGTACAGATAGAGCTCTTAACTGTTTTACGCCATTTCTTAACCCACAAGTCCTTTGCCAATTCTCTTGACAAGTCAGCCTCTTGTAAGCGTGCGTGGTTGAGGATGGAGATCCTATTAATTCTATATACAACCTAGATATGCATTTGTGCATTGAAATCTGTGACAGCACTTTTCCAACAGATATCAAATCCCAACCAATCTTTGTGCATCTGTCTTCGGTATTCGCCCAATGTAGGTCTTGGGTAATATGTATGAATTTCTCTCAGGTAACTGGAAATGATCTATGCATTCAACTTCATCTTTCTATGCCCTCTTCATAAAAATCTTTTAATCGATGTGGGTTTGAACTAGAAGGATTGTGAAAGCCTGGATCGTGTTGCCCTAGGTAAATTTCCGCGTTATATAATAAAGGTGTCAATGGGAGTGAGTGGGTGTTATTTATTTGATCCTAGTTAAATGGGATTCATAATAAATTGCAATGACGGATTGATGTATAGCTATCCAAAACCTTTAGCCGTGGCTTAGTTTGGTGTTTGCTCATCCAGTCTAGGTCCAATATGGCAGCTATGAGATATTTAGTTCTAACTGGAAAACCCAAGCCTCTTTTAGGGTTTTTAATAAAAGTGGATTTCACCACTCTGTGAAATTCATTAGCCCATACAGAATTGTGTAGACGTTGTCTTTCTTTCAAAGTATTTCTCAGGACTATAGTTTGGGCTATGTAACGGAAATGTGGTGAGGAAATTAATTTTGATCAATTTGATCCAACTAAACCAATATAAATCTCGATGTCGCTATGAATTCATATCTTTGAAGAGGATGTGAAATAGTGGAGGGATATTGTTCTTTTATAAAGTCTCATAATCTTTGGTTAAAAAAACTTGAATAAAATAGTGAGTTACAAACTCATCCAAACATGAGTTTGAATATGTTGTGTCACTCTGTGAAAGGACTGGCCACACCCATGCCACAGGACTTTGTGTACATTTATTTTAAATCCTGAAACTTTTGAGCATTTCTCCAATTCCTCAGTAAGGGCTGGGATAGATATCACAGAATCTGCCACAAAGGATATTATGTCATCAGGGAATAAGGACAATTTATATTCCCTTCCCTTTGTAACCATTCCCTTTATTAGGCCATTGTTTATTTTTTCAATTAAGAGTTCCATTGCCAGTGCAAAAAACAGGGGTGATAAAGGACACCTCCTACCTACTGCCTCTTCTAAGGTGAATCCATTGGAACTAGTCGCCATTCATTTTAATTTGGGTCATGAGTGACAGCATTCTGTTATTTCACAAATAGCGCATCCACATACAAAGTAGTTCCCTTTGGTTTCGGGGATTACTATGGCTATGTATGCTTTTTGAGACCAAAACTATTTCTACTTTTATCCAATATTTTGTTTATATTGTCGAAGGCCCTGCAGTTTCCCCAACAATAACGTTTTACAAAAACCATGACAAAG
This sequence comes from Calotriton arnoldi, assembly GCA_963921515.1. NCBI lineage: Eukaryota > Metazoa > Chordata > Amphibia > Caudata > Salamandridae > Calotriton > Calotriton arnoldi. The sequence continues at coordinate 87,586 of CAWUFW010001331.1, forward strand.
CAAAACAAGCATTGGCAAAGCAAAAAGGATGGCAGCTAACACTGCCCTATCTGCTTTGCCAAAGCTTGTTTATCTTTACAACTGTATTGTGTTTTCGCAGAATCATGGCAACTGTTGAAGGAAGTACTATATTGTAACTGAGAGAAAGCTCTGGCACAGACCATGTTTTAACCGATTTTACAGGTAAACACTTTTTGTTTATTTTGTCCCTTAACTAGTGATCACTTAACAGATAACAGATGCACAGTGAAAGCCCATTTCACCACTGCTCGGTTAGTTCATATTTTGTCTATACTACCTCTGCTGTTCAGATTGATATTGCTAAATGGTGCCAAAATGGGTTTTAAACAGTAGTACATGTTTTTTACCCATGATTATCTCCGGGGATTGCTGGCAGATTAGGTTCGGTACATAAGGTGACTGAAAGTGTTGAAAAACTGGAATAAGGTATCCAATGGCATGAGATGTTGCACTAGCTTTTGTTAAATGTACTGGTTTCCATTTGTGTTCCTAATTTAGCTTCAGAATGCAGAGTTAGCTCATAGGCAGTGGAGCACTGTAAGTGAGGGGGAAGGGGAGAAGTGCTTTTATAACATGCAACAGGATGGAGGAATGTGGGAGTGAGCAGAGGTAAATTGGTGGTGCAGGGTTCACAGGTGAACATTTTCAGAATTGTAGAATGACAGGGAAGGAGCGTGGTGGGAGGTTGGAAGGGGCTGCAATGACAACTTGTAAGACCCACTTTGCTCTCTCTGTCACAGCCTCTGCCTCCCTTGTCTAAGAGGCAGTGACAGCATTGGACAGCTGAAGAGACAACTCAAAAGACATATTTTCTGTCAGCGGTTCCTGTTCCCTCGTCCATTTTAGAACCCTTCAGGAGCCTTATGTCAACTGTTTAGGGGCATGAAGAGAGAGAGGGGGGTGGTAACTCCATTATAGCATCGTGCTGCACCAGGAAGTGGTGGACAAAATACTGGCCGGGAGGAAGGGGGACGAGCTGCACTGATACGTCTCTGGTTTTCACCACAGGAGCTGGTGAGTTAAATTTAAATTCCGAATTTTTTCTCGGCCTCTTCAAGCACCATTTTTAGTAAGTGGCTTGCACACAGGTTTCCGGCTTCAAAATGAGAGTGACTGGCATGTACCCCTCTTCTCCGTTCATGCTGACTTTCTTTTGTAAGAGATCTGCAGTATTTCCCTTGCCTCCCACTGTTATATCATCCGTTCATTTGCATTATTAAAAGACAACCACACCAATCCGACTTTCAAATAAAGCTTCCCCAGTGATGAAATGTTCTCTTGTATAATTGTGGTTTACAGTTTCATCTATCAATGTGTTTTTCGTATTTAACTCAGAAGAAATATTAAACTCTACATAAGATATTACAGATGCTGCTCCTTAGATAATACGTTGATGATGCACTGGTTTTATGAGTGGAATAGATTTCTTTAATATGTGGAGAAAAGACATTTCGAATAAGTATCACTTTCCTAAATATTCATCTTTTGGCTTTGGATACTTTCAATATCTTCTAGTATTCGGGTGCAGGTCTGATCTTTATTTAGGAGCTCCTCGTGCTACTATCACGAAGCTACAGACTGTGCAAAATTGTTCAGCGCATATGCTCCTTCGGATTCCGAACCGTCAATCCGCGAAACCAGCTCTTAATACCCTCCACTGGCTCCCTGTACAGGAGACAATTAAATTTAAGGCTCTCTGTATTGATCACAAGACATTAGCAGGGAAGGGACCGCATTATTTTACCTTACCGTGCGAACAGATGCCTGCGCTCGGACAATTTTCGTCTCCCCTTAGTTCCCAGAATAAAAAAGGCGAGAAGTGGTGGCTGTCTGTTTTTCCTATAATGCTGCTAGGATGTGGAACACCCTTCCCCTCCATATTCGTCTTGAACCTAATCATCTGGCCTTTCGGAAATCTCTCAAAACATGGCTTTTTCCTTAAAGTTGCTTAGTGGTTTTCACTGTTGTGCTGCTATTAGCGCTGGGATGCCCTTGGGTAGCTACGCGCATAATAAATGTTTTATTCATTCATTCATTCATCATGTCGGTGTCAAATTTCAAGCTTTTTCAAGTGTTATTATTGCATTCTGAAAAAACTTGACCTTTGTATTCCAATGAACAGAGGGAAGGAAGGAACAAAGGAAGGAAAGAATGACGGAAGGAAAGAAGGAAGGAAGGAAAGAAGGAAGGAAAGAAAGAAGGAAGCAAAGAAGAGAGAAGAAAAAAAGGAATAAAAGAAGGTCAGAGTGAAAGAGGAAGAAAGAAAGAAAGATAGGAAGGAAGGAAGGAAGGAAGAAAGGAAAAGAAAGAGGGAGAAACAGAAGAAAGAAAGGAAGAGAGAGAGAATGAAAGAAGGCAAGAATTAAAGAAAGAAAGTAAGAAAAAGAAAGAAAGAAAGAAAGAAAAAAGGAAAGAGAAAGAAAGAAGGATAGAAAGAAAGGAAGTAAGAAGGAAGGGAAGAAAGAAAGAAGGAAGTAAAGAAATAAGGAAGGATGGGAGGTAAGAAATAAGAAAGGAAACCAAAAAGAGGATAACTTGATAGAGAACAGTTTTAAATGGACACAATGTGGTATGCTATGAAATAGAAGCAGTCCGAAAAGCAGAACACTCCAAAAGTAAATTATTAACAGCATTGGCAGGAGATGGGATCTGATAAAGATGGAATGTGCATCAGAAGTGTCATACTATCACATCAGGCTTTAAACACAAAGGTAATACTAAAGTAATTATAAAGTTAAAACAAAAACACTGGCACTGAAGGGAACTAGTAGTGTGCGGATTCGCTCCGTGTGAGAGAGCAAAATGAAGTCACTCAAAATGAAGTTAAACAGCGCATTAAGAAGACCGACCCAATGCCTCATGCTGTATGCTGTAGTGGGCGGATGCAAAATGTGAATGACACAACAAAAGACCAATGGATAAAGAGAGGAGGCTGAAATCCCCTACATGTAAGTATATCATACATATTTTAGTTAACTTAAAAGGAATTGGCTAATACCAGACCTAAACAACAAAAACTAAGAGGTGAGCTTTCTGAAGAAGTAGCCACAAGCCCTTTTAGACCAACATTTCATCCCTTATATCATCTTTCGATATATCCCATGTTATCATTCTTTGTATTTGTTGATGAGATACTTAGAATTCATGGCCATTATGTAGTAATTGAAATAATTTTCTCTCCTGCTTCAGTTAACCTCTCCCCTTCCATGTCCATTTTGGGTACAATGTGTGGCTCAGCCCCCTAACTTCTGTGTAATTACCTTTGGCTGTCATTAAAAACTAGATCATTGGTGGGGCGTGGCTTTGGAGCCGACTGAAATGGCGGCGTCTTAGCGGAGCTCTGGCCCTCGGGTCTCTGAAACCCTTAAAATCCGGACATCCAGCCGACCCTGTAGCGTCAAAAACGCTACCGATCTGAGGCGGTGTGCAGAGGGCAAAAGATCGACACCGAATTGGAGGGGGCCGTGGCGCAGGAGGCGTCTCTACCCATGCGGCTGGTCAGAAGCCTGCAGATGGAGGCGCGAACGCCGAGTGCTGCCGGAGGCTGGGAGCCGAGTGAGGAGGAGCTGGTGAGGCATCAATGCGTCACCGAACACCGCTAGCAGACAGAGGCAAAGAGGCGGGCGGCTGCCTACAGCGGGTGGCGCCGGAATACAGCAAGCGCGCAACAGGCTGAGCGGACAGGCAAGCAGGCCTCATATCGGAGGGAACGGCCTTGCTCCCCCGCCTTCCCACACATCATCATAGGGGAGGACACGGCTCTCGGGCCAAATACCCGGCACACCATGAGTCTGTAAAGTCAGGAGACACCCCCAGCCATCCCGAACCCATACGGCTGGTCAGAGGCCTGCAGGCAGAGGCGCGCACACCGGGCGCAGCCGGAGGCCGGGAGACGAGTGAGGAGGCACTGGTGAGGCACCGCTGCATCACCGAACACCGCTAGCAGACGGGGGCAAAGAGACGGGCGGTTGTTTACAGCGGGTGTTGCCGGAGTACGGCACACGCGTAGCTGGCAGAGCGGACAGGCAAGCAGGCCTCATATCGGAGGGAACGGCCTTGCTCCCTCGCCTTCCCACACATCATCGCAGGGGAAGACATGGCCATCGGGCCGAAATCCCGGCACACCCCAAGCCTGTAAAGTCAGGAGACACCCCCAACCATCTCCAACCCTTGTCCCCCGCAGGAGGCACAGTGCGCAGGGACACACGCGGCCATATTGCAACAAGGAGGCCCCTGACAGGGATGAAGAGGTGCGTGGACGGCCGGGACCAGGGAGCCAGGAAATACCCACAGAGCCTGCATCGAAACATAGGGCTAGAGGCACATATTGGAGACCAACTGGACGGCACTGTGTTGGTTGGCCCTGGGAACTAAGAGACCGGGAGAACAACGGTCACGCACGAGAAAACGGCTGAACGGTGGAGTGCGATAAGAGGTAGCTGGGACTAAGACACCGGTGGAAGGGGAAGTACAGTGGGCAGCCTATACAGAATGTACTGGGGACAATAAGGAACAACAAAGGTTTCAAGACACCACAAGAGGGGATCAACCCCAAGTGCCGGATAACGCCCCAGAAACGGGAGAGGGAGCGAACCAAGGCACAAGACAGCCGACAAGTGAGAGCACACGTGCCGCGTATAAGCTCAGGCTGCCCTAAGAAAAGGAAAACAGAAAATAGACAGCGCCTACGGAGGAGGACGGACTAGAGAGTCGGAATCCTCGGACACCTCAAAATTGAAGTTTGCCACAACACGCACCCAAATGAAGCCAAATGGACACGCAGGGGCGCAGACTAATAAAATGGATAAATACGCGGTCCCAATACAAGCGGTGACGTCCCAGGTCCAGCATCCGGAAGAGCCGGCGGAACCCTCACTGAGCGCGATTATGGCGGCCATAGCGGATCTTAAGGGTACGATAGAGCCTAAAATCGATGCAGTAACTGTGGACGTCAATCTCCTGAGAGCGGATGTTAGAAAAATGTCGGACAAGGTGGCCGCAACGGAAATGGAAATGACGCAGCTGCAGACCAGCACGAAGAGCCTAGAGGAACGGGTTCAGGCCCTCACAAAACAACAAGAAGCAATGGTGGCCAAACTGGAAGATCAAGAAGGGCGGGCACGAAGGAACAATATAAGAGTGGTGGGGGCACCGGAGGGCATGGAGGGGCCTAGTGTTGACCTGTTCCTGGAGGACTTGATACTAAACCACCTGAAGCCAAAACGAATCTCCAACTACTTTACTATTGAGCGTGCACACAGAGCACCCATCCCTAAGCCTAAGCCAGGTGCTCCGCCCAGGACAATTATTGCAAGGATCCTCAATTTCCGAGATAGGGACACCATCCTTCAGACAGCACGCTTGCATGGGGACTTACGACACGAGAATGCTGTGATCCGGTTCTTTCCTGACTTTACACTGAATGTCCAACGGCAGAGACGAGCCTTTGAGGGAGTAAAGAGGGAACTAGGGGCCAAAGAAATGAAGTACTCTATGATGTTTCCGTCCAAATTGAGAGTCATCGCCGAAGGGAAAACATGGTACTTTAACTCCGCAGAGGAAGCATGGGAGTGGCTGGAGGGGTGGCGCAACGTGGGCCACAACTCCCAATGAGGGAGACGACGAGAGCAGGAAAAAAGATGACATCGGAGAGCACTGAATAGGAGAGCACCGGCCCTGGTATCGAGCGATGTGGAAGGAGGGTCTGGAAAGTGAAGAAGCCCGTGGAAACCTATACTGAGGACTGTGAAGGACAGGTTGTATGCCACGATTGGGGTGGGAGGGGTGGGGGGTCTATGAGACCGGACTCTCAACCATAGAGACAATCTTGGCAGTTACAAGTCAATCAAGTTGCTACAGGACTAAAACAAACATTTTAAGATTTGGGGGTGGGAGGGACCTGGAGCGGGTGCTCCTATAGTTCGGCACCAGCCAACCCCAGTATAGTTACTAGGTTCAGGGCGACAGACACTCTGCGAGTTGGGGAGGTGGGGGGGTGTCACACCGGCCAGCAGGGTAGCAGAGAGGGGGGTAGTTGCAATTGGGGGAACGATGTGTTTACTATGTTTCTATTGTGGTAATGGTTCTTATTTACTATTGAAACGTCGGTTTGAGATGTTAGTACAGCATGCTGATATTATGGTGGGGAAACCAGTACAGACATGGCATCTGCAGTGGCTGTGACATCACAGGAGAGGGGTCAGAACGCGAAAGGGCGGCACCAGGGGGAGCACCGAGGGAATACTAGCCTTAAAGTCATGTCATGGAACGTGAATGGTTTGGGGAATTGTATTAAACGTATGATAGTCCTACAGTACCTGCATCGACACTCCCCAGACGTGGTGCTGCTTCAAGAAACCCACCTGAAGGGCAATAGGTACCGAGCGCTTGATAGGTATGGATACAAGCTAGTCGCCCATGCCGGCTACACAACCGGATCAAGAGGAGTAGGAATTCTTGTAAAGACGGGTCTCCCACTGGTGGTGGGGAAGATTTGGCACGACCCCCTGGGAAGGTCTGTGGCCCTCACGGGAAAGTGGGAGGAACAGACTATCAATGTTGTCTCAAGTTACATACCGCCTGCCATACAGTCAGAGGCGTTCTCAGCGCTGGGGACCCTACTGGTTGATCTCCCACCAGGACTACTGATGTTGGGGGGCGACATGAACTCCACTATCGACCCAGGGCAAGATAGGGAAACTACGACAACTAGAGAGAGAGGAGGAGAGCCACTTAGAGCTTTTGCCGAGGCCATGGGCTTGGTGGATCTCTGGCGGCTACATAACCCCGGAACTCGCCAATACACCTTTTACTCAGCAGCACACCGCAGCTACTCTCGCTTAGACCACGTCTTAACACACAGGGGGAGTGAAGCGTGGTTCTGTAATGCCTGAATTGGTCCACGAGGTATCTCAGACCACTCTCCGGTGGAGGTGACCGTGCGGGGGCCAATACAAACCAATACTCTACCACCCAGAATAAATTTGTGGTTCTTTAAAAACAAGGAAGATACCGAAAAAGTTAGGGAGAGGGCGCAACTCTACTTCCAGGAGAACAAGGGTATGGTTGACTCGGCCTGCACCTTGTGGGAAGCATTTAAGCCAGTTATAAGGGGACATATCCAGGCCAGCATAGGTGGCAGCAACAAGGAAAAAAGGTTGAAATGGGACAGACTGGAGACAGAAGTGGTAGAGATGGAGGCAAGTTTCATAGAGGGAGGAAGAACTGATCAAACACTAGCGCACCGCCTAGATATCAAGAGGCAGGAACTGCGAGATATGGCGAACAGCGCCGCAAGATCAGAGGCACTGGCCACGCAAAGACGAGTATATGATCTGGGGGACAAGGCCAACAAAATGATTACTTGGTTAGAGAAGAGGGACAGAGATAGAAATTGGGTAGCAGAAATACGCGACAAACGGGGAGATAAGTATAGTATTGGGGAGGACATAGCGCGAGTCTTTGCAGAATACTATGAAGAGGTCTACACATCCACCCCTGACAGGTCAGAGACGGATTGTAGGGAACTACTAGCCGACATGAGACTTCCGGTGTTGTCCGACAAGGATAGGGAAGACATTGAGAACGATATAACAACTGAAGAAATAATAGGGGCCATACAGGACTTACAGGCAGGGAAGGCCCCGGGACCAAATGGGTTACCTGTGGAGTTATTCACACGGCGAGTGTGGTGGCACCATACCTATTGGACATGTTCAACGAGGTGAGGGAAAAGGGGGTTTACCAGCAGATCAGTGAACAGCAACCATTGTTGTAATTCCCAAGGCGGGCAAACCGGCGGACCAGTGTGGCTCGTACCGGCCTATATCCTTGCTGAATATGGAAGCCAAAATACTGGCTAAGGTCCTGGTGAACCGCCTTCTGGGGCCAATCACAACATTGATACATCCAGATCAGTCTGGTTTTATGCCTCTCTGCAGCACCAGGCTCAATCATAGACGCCTCTACTGGGTAATGCACCTAGTAAGATCCAATCCAGGGGTGGAAGCGGCGCTATTGTCACTTGACGCTCGTATGGCGTTCGATAGTATCGAGTGGCACTACCTGTTCGAGGTCCTGGGAAGATTTGGGTTTGGTCCCCGGTTTCAATCCTGGATTAAATTATTATATAAAAATCCCTTGGCCAGGGTGCGGGTGAACGGTTCGGTATCCCGCTCTTTTGCTCTTCATAAGGGGACAAGACAGGGGTGCCCTCTTTCCCCGGTTCTATTTGCACTTGCATTGGAGCCAATAGCGGCATGGGTGAGGGGGGATCCAGTGATCTCCGGAATTCCAGGTGGGGAACAATGGGAAGAGAAAATATCATTATACGCAGATGATGTCCTCCTGTATGCGACAAGACCCCGATTCACAATAAGCCGGTTACTACAGATTTTTAAATTATTTGGGGGGTACCCAGGATACCAGATTAATTGGGATAAATCTCTCTTGTGCATGCTATGAAAAGACCCCCCGCCTGTGCTCGGTGAGGAAATTAAACTCCAAGTCAAAGATAGCTTTAAATATTTGAGCATACATGTTACCAAGACAGATACGGGATTTCTGGAAGGAAATCTACAGCCGCAATTGGAACGCCTAAAACGGGATGTCGCCCACTGGAGGACTCTGCCAATCTCCCTGATGGGGAGAGCAGTCCTGTTTAAGATGATGTCACTGCCAAGAATGTTGTATATCCTTCAGAACACCCCATATCCAATACCTGACAAATTCTTTAGGGAAGTTGACATCGAGCTAAGGAAATTGCTGTGGGATGGAGGAGGGGCAAGAATTGCGCTAGCTAAACTTCAGAGAGGAGTGTATGAAGGTGGTTTGGCTATACCAGATCTCCAGAAATACTACTGGGCATTGCACTTAATGACGATAAATGACTGGATATTTACAGATAGGAACGACCCGGCATATCGAGTAGATCATTGGGTGATGGGGGCTAGAGGATACTCAGGAGCACTATATCGACGGGCAGGAAAAGAAAGTATGCCGCCACACACTAAGACTGTGTTGGATGTGTGGGCAAGGGCTAACAAATTCCTAGGGTGGGACAACAGAACCCTGCTGTGGGATAGCGATATGCTACGAGAGGTGGGCAAACTGCAAGGTTTTGGCAAATGGAAATTGATAGATATAGTACACCTAGGAGATGTATGGAGGGGCCAGGCGATAATCTCTTTCACAGACCTACAAAAAGAATACCAGTTAGCAGAAACAGAAAGATATCGCTATCTGCAATTGAGACATGCACTGCGCAGACATATCAGAGAAGGGGAACAACTCCCTGAATACAGCCCACTGGAAGACCGGCTTATATTGCACCCAATCCCAGAAAAGGCACTATCCTGCACATATAGAAAGATTATCAATAACTCCCCAGATCTGCTCAGAACACTATGGGAGGCATGGGAGTCTGATGTTGGTTTGCTGGAAGATGATGACTGGGCGGAGGCCATGCAAAGCCCTAGAGAAGTAGCGATTAGAGCAAGATTCCGACTTGTACAGTTAAGAATTCTCCATAGGTCGTACTCCACCAGCACACTTATGTATAAGTTGGGACGCACTCTCACGGAGGGTTGTCAGCGGGGTTGCAAACAGTAAGGCACCTTTTTTCATATAATTTGGGAATGTCCTGCAATACAACGATTCTGGGGGAGGATAACTCGGGTAATGTCAGAGGTGATCGGGCAGACAGTCCCTACGGAGGCCAGATGCCACATACTATGTGTATCAAGGGATCAGAAGTGGCCGAAATACCAAAAAATGTGGCTACTGGTGGCAGCGATGGTGGCCAAAAGGAATATCGCCAGGGCTTGGGGAGCCACTCAACCCCCGACGATAGCTCAATGGAAAATAGATATGGATTGGTGCTGTGCAGCTGAGAAGACAATATACGAGAGTAGAGGATGCCCCAAAAAGTGGGAAAAAGTGTGGAGCCAATGGGATACATACAGGAATCCTTGAGGGAAGTTAGGTCATCAAGGCGGGAGGGGGTGGATAGACAGGGGTAGATAGGTTTAGGGAACCACTAGGGATGATTTTTGATCCGTGGGGATTGTCGCAATAAAGGATTGTAGATTACGATGTAAGGGGGGGATGCACATGTATAATCGAATAATGACTGAAGTAATGCTGTACATTATCACTGACGCCTGTTTAATTAAAAGAAGTTTGAAAAAAAAAACTAGATCATTGGTATGAGATTTCCCATTGGGTACTCTATCTGAACCAACACAATTAAGCCATGAGGATCATTGACCAAATTGATAAAAGGCAGGTTTTTCTTAGGAGGACCCCACCGGTACTGCCTAATTCTCGTGTTGCCGAACACCAGGTATGCCTAGTCTTGGTTCCACCTCATTATTCTTTCTTCCATTACACTGTTCTCATTATCTCACTCTTACAGGTTCCGTTTTCATCCTCATCCTGAATAAAAGAGGAAGAGAGGGGAAAGTCCTGTAGCTTAATGCAGGTAAAAGCTGCAGGTGTGACCCTCAATAACAAATGAGCATACATTAAGCACTTTAGTTGAATGAATCAAGGCTGATTCAGTCCTATTTCGATTGTGAGTTGATGTCGATTTTTCAACTTACTCTAAATTGTTTTGCTAGCCCCTACTATTAAAGGATGCTAGACTCTCACCCACATTTATATGGCTTACTTCATCATCAAGGCTGCTCCTAGAGATGGTTTCTGGTCCATGGCAAGTTTCAGTTGTATGTTGAAGCAATAATGTGTAATAAAATGATACCACACTCAAGGGTTTAGACAGATTAATACTGTGTAGTGCAAGAAGAGCTAAAAATGTATTAGTTGGGATCTCTGTATCACAATTTAATAAGCTGCATGTGACCTAAAGTGGGTTATCAGGATCCTATGCTCAAAACATAGCCAATATTGGTCCGGTGAATTTGTCAGGACAAAGTGGACCTCTGTATCATCATCATCATAATCATGAAGCTTTATTTCGACATCCAGTGTCATAAAAGCGATAAAAGACATTTTATAAAACGGATACAAGATAAACTTATCATGCGGCAATACGCTAAAAGGTGATATAACATGTAGTCCATCCAGGTGCTCTGCTGCGCCCTCGGTGTAAAATGCAGTTACCGGGTTCAGCCTTTTAAGAAGTTAGTTCACATCATATCAATAAAAACATACAAATGATACAGTAAAGATAGGGAGGGGGAACAACATGACAATTCATCTTAGATGGAATCGGGTAACAGGTTGCGACCCCCCACAAACCTTGTAAAAATGATCCAGCTCTCCTTAGGGTAGCAGAACGTAAGACTAAAAATAAAAGGAATAAGTGCATGTGCATAACGTATGATTTTAGGACTAAAAAGGTCAGCCGTAGAGCCCTACAGTGATTAAGTATCAGCATGTTTCGGCAGAGTGCTGTGCTATTCCTGTCCAAAACATCTGTCTGATGAGCCATGCGTGACTTAGAAACTTTGCCACACAACACGCAAAGAAGGGTCTGGGATCGGTCCTGAGGATGCGCAGGGCAACCCGATAGTCCCGTGTTCCCAGTTGCTGGCACAGAAGTTTTAGCCACTTGGCCCTCTGGATGTTATAAGCCGTGCAAGCAAATAGAACATGGGCAACACTTTCTAGCGGAGCCCTGCAACAAGGACAGTCCTTTGTTATTTGATTGCGTGAGTGCCATTTCGCTGTGGTCCCACAGACAGGAAGTGTGCCGAACCTGAAGCATCGGCATTGAAGGCGAGGCATCGATTCCAATCAGCACAAAGTCACCGCTGCACCGACGTCGGTGTAGGAAAAGCTGCAAAAACTCACTCCTGAGGCCCAGGACCAGAGGGGGCACCTCGGGCAAGGGTAGGACTCACAGACGGCAGAGCGCAGCAGCACCAGGAGGGTTGTAGGAAAGAGGCAAGAAAGCCCTTGGAGTCACTCTGGGATCAAGTGAGATGGGTCCAGTCCTTTTCCTCAGCAGGGAAGATATCAGCAGGCAGCAGGGGCAGCTCAGCACAGCAATGAAGCACTGTTCCTTAGAACAGTCAGTCAAGCAGAGTGAGAATGCTTGTACCACAGCAGTCCTTACTCTTGGCAGAGTTCTTCACAGGTCCAGTAGGGTACTGATTTGGTAGGGTCAGAATCCCAGTACTTACACCTAAATGTGCCTTTGAAGTGGGGGTGACTTCAAAGCAACTCCTTGAAGTGCACAGGTCCCCTTTCATCCCAGGCCTGTCTGCCAGGCTAACCGTGGGGTGTAATCGGCCCTTTGTGTGGGACTCAGGACATTGCCTATTTAGATGTAAGTGTCAGCTCCCACTACCCCTTCCTGCCCAGGAAGGCTATCAGAATGCAGATGACTCCTCTGTCACACCCACCCTTCCTGTGTTTGTGGCTGCTGAGAGGGAATGCACAAAGTGTAGCTGTCACCTAGCCCAGATGTGTATTGTAGACAGGCTGCCGGCACACAGAGCAAAGTTAAGAGCAGAGAAATGTCCACTTTCTAAAAGTAGCATTTCTAAAATAGTAATGTTAAATCCAACTTTACCATTAAAGAGGATTTACCATTACCATTCCAAAGAAATGAAACATGATGCAGCTACTTCTTTCTAATCAGGAATGACGGCTTTAAAGTGTTCTAAGGAATTCCCAATGCTAGGCTATGAAAGGAGTAGGCCTCACAGCAGTGAAAAATTAAATTAGCTGTTTTTCACTACCAGGACATGTAAAACTTAAAAGTACATGTCCTACCTTTTAGTTACACAGCACCCTGCACATAGGGCTACCTAGGGCCTACCTTAGGGGTGACCTATGTGTAATAAAAGGGGAGTTTAAGGCTTGGCAAGTGGTTTAAAATGCCAAGTCGAAGTGGCAGTAAACTGCACACACAGGTCCTGCAACGGCAGGCCTAAGAAAGGCTACTTGTGTGGGTGGCAAAACCAGTGCTGCAGGCCCACTGGTAGCATTTAGAATACATACTCTGCGTATATGGTTTACCACTTTACAAGGGACTTACAGGTAAATTAAATATGCCAATCAGGTAAACACCAATGTCACCATGTTTAGGGGAGAAGCACATGCACTTTTGCACTTGTCAGCAGGGGTAAAGTGCATAGAGTCCTAAGGCCAACAAAAAGATACAGCAAGAAGTGGAGGTAAGCAGGAAAAGTGTTGGGGGAAGACCACCCTAAGGATGACAGGTCTAACAGTGAGTCTTGCAACTGGCATGTTAATCCTCTGCGCTACCATGGATGATTCAAAACTGCCACTAGACAAAACTCTGATCCCTCTCCAGCAGGAATATTGATCACAAGAGATATCTTGACACTTTTATTGTTGCTGAAAACTGCTGGATATACAAGAGGCTCTGCACTTTCAAACCATCACATATTTAAAAAGTCAGGGAGCTGGAAACAAAAGTGAAAGCTGAGTGGGTTATGCTGGTCTGCTATCTTGTTACTGTAACTGATATTGCAGCACTGCTGAAAAAGCAGACCCCCAGTAACAAAACTAGCCCCCTACCTTTCCAGCCTTCCGGGGAAACGCCTGATGCCCGGTTTGGCCAGTACCGCCCTGCTGAGAACCGGCACAAATTAAGCTCTGGTCAGAACCTTCTCTTCAAATTTATCAAGTGCCATGGAGTCAAACTATAAGTGATGCCACAAAATGTAGCAAATAGATGAATTTTGGAGAAGACACTGATATTTTTATCACACCCCAGATACGATTCTTCCAAAAATAGTACATTTTATTTTTGTATTTATATATTGAGGAGTTTTTTTGAACAGCACCACTTCACCTTATGGTCAATTTGGAGCGCTAGGAATTCCAACTGGATCACTGAAAAACAATCAATCCTGATACATTAGAAATTGGGGTTGGCATCAAGCACGAGTCTTGGCGCAAACATTGTTTGATGAATTGTAATAGTTCATGCAAAGCTTTTTCGATAGGTTTCACACAGATAGTTGATTGTTGGGCACAACGGTATGTTAGAGTTGCTCAAGTGAGCAATGTATTAATTGATTTTGTCTTTTTTTGTATTGAGATTAATATTTAGTTTGTTGCTGTTCAAATTACCTTAGACTTAACTGAGGTGTTAAAATATATCTTGCACTTTGGACTGCTTTCATTCATGGATAATATTGTAATTCTTAAGGAAAACATTGCAAGACTATGCACTGCTATAGTAAACAAATCTGGCCAAGACTAAAAAGGACTGTATGAATAGCATGTATGAGCCAGAGTGAGCTATCAGCAAGCATCATGAGTTGGGCTGCTGTGCCGGAGTGTGTCATCATCAAATGTCATAAGTTGTGTTGCTGTATCGTATTGCTGTATTGGTCATTGGCAACCGTCATGAGTTATGCTGCTGTGTTGGAGTGAATCATTGGCAACTATTGTGAGTTGGGCTGCTGTGCTGCATTGGGTCCCTAGCAACCATGATGAGTTGGGCAGTTGTGCTGACTAGGTCTTCAGCAAATACGATGAGTTGGGCAGTTGTGCCGACTGGGTCTCCAGCAACCATTATGAGTTGGGCTGCTGAACATATTAAATATTTTGGAACACAGAGATGGAAAATAACTAAAATGATCAGCACATATAATTACAAAAAAGGGTATTTATTAAATAGGCTTCGATAGGGTTTTTCAAACCTGCTGCCATACAATTAAGGAATATCATCTTCCCTTCCAGTTTTCTATTTTTTTCCTCATTGCACCATGCAAGGGGTGTAGGCAGCATGGCAGTAGTGGTCGGGGAGAACTATGAACAAAGTGCTGCTGCCCTTGAAACCTGAGTTGGTCTGAGCCGTCAGTGTGAAGAGCTAGGAATTAATGTAGTGGCAAAGAGTTCATTTAGGAGCACATTTAGCCACAATCATTGGTATTGTTCAAAGGAGGCATGGTGAGCTGGTTCTCTCAGAAGGATTTCTTAGGGAATTACTTTCAAATCTTTGAAATTGTGCCTTTGTAAGCACTTTACGTGAATAACAACGAGCAAAACTAATTAGGATGTAAACCCTAGTTCATAGGGTACATAGAGTAGGAGGGGCTGGGGTTAGGAACTGCAATGAGAAAGTGGTGGGGGGTGGGCAACGGCCTGCAGTCTGCAGCTACAACGTGCAAAACGGTTCCCCCCGTGTTTCCCAGAACCTTGGTTTAGGAGGGCAGTGGCGTCACCAGGGGTTACATTCCTCCTGGCCTCCAGGAGGCCCCTCCAGCTCAGCTTTCAATAATAAGAATGAATATAGGAATGACCAGAATGGGCATTCCGGAAATCGAGTAAACTCTGTGGTGGGGGCTGAAGGCATGGAGGTAGTTTTCAGCATTCTCTGGGGAGTGGGTGTGGGGATAACAGTAACAAACAATTAAAATAGTGCAGACGATTCTGCATTTAGCAGAGCTCGCCTAAATGCTTATTTCCTGGTAGGCATTAGTAACGTTTAATTGTGTGTGTCCACGAGGACAAAGAATATTAATCAACCATTACACAGTGAAGTGGAGGGGCACTACATGTTAGCATGCTTACTATATGTAGAGAATAAATGTTGCACGTGATCAATTACCCCTGTGGTTAGCACACGTTTCTTCACAGAATCAACAAACTGAAAGCTCTGATTATGCTGCACTTTCTGGCACGTTGGAATGTATGTTGGCTTTGAAAGCTAGGCTGTCAACAAATACGACCAGATGTCCCCTCTTTTGCTTCTGACAGGAAGAAAAAAAAAACAGACCACGTACACCATTTCTGTCATAAAACATGAGTGACAAGCTTTTGAAAACGTCCGCGGTGACAAGAAACTGCTGTACAATGTAGACATGCATCAGGAAATAACGTTT
The DNA here is from genome assembly GCA_963921515.1 of Calotriton arnoldi. Taxonomy (NCBI): domain Eukaryota; kingdom Metazoa; phylum Chordata; class Amphibia; order Caudata; family Salamandridae; genus Calotriton; species Calotriton arnoldi. The sequence goes on from CAWUFW010001331.1 coordinate 103,437, forward strand.
TAAGAAAGGTAATGGTGCTGGCAGGATAGTTCAACACCTCAATCAGACCTTCGAGTCATAAGACGGAATCTCAGTAGGAAAACGAAACTTTCCATCCTTGAGAGCCAAAAAGATTTGGTAACATTAAATTGGGCATTGTGCCACCTGTTACTTGCAGCGCTTAGAGATGGGCAAATTGCAGGTCAAAGACTTATAAAAAAAAGCTATGAATACTAATAACCTTTATCCTTCTGCATCGCATTGAAAGAAATGAAAATGGACACCGATATTTTAGAATTGTCAAACTATATGTGCGTTTAACCTTGCATTTCTGCAATTAAACAGGAGTTTTCCCCTTGACTGCACTTGGCATTTTCTCCCCAGGAAAATATACTGTAAGGAAATCCATCCATGTCAAAGAATAGACCTAAAGCACCATCGTTACACGTGGCTAAATAGTTAGAGGAAATGGCTTTAGAGGTGGAGAGTAAATATACATGCTTCATACTCTAGTGTCTTTAACATCCAGCCTGTGGAGAAAAGACCCATTTCAGTCAATCCAGCCTTTACACTTTTTTGGAGGGCATAAACAGAAGAGAAATACACACATCAAGGTCTTAGTCTCTCAGCACGCCTGTGTTCTCTCTAAGAAATTGGTGCACTGTTCTTTCAAAGGCTGAAGCAGCGTCTTCTTGTTGACTCCATCTGCTCTGAAGAGCGAATAATCGTGGGGAGCGTCGTGTCGTGCTGCGTGTGTTCAGACGCAGGGACGTTTCAAAAACTGACGTGCCAGTGCCATCAGGCACGTCACGCACACCGCGCAATATACTCGTGCTTCCTCTACCATCGAAATGAAAGAAATTGAAAACCTGAGCTATATGACAGCGACAACAGTATTTAGACTTATTATGTACAAAGGCACACACAAGAGCAGGAGCCAGCACTAGGGTGACCAACTGGCATGGGTGCAAATTCAGGACGGTGAGTGTAAAAATTCAGGACAAAGGGTCAAAATTCAGGACAAAAATTCAGGACAGGAGGTCAAAATTCAGGACAAAAGGTTAGTTTTACAGACTCATCAGAAGAGGTCGCGCAATAGTATATAAGTAAGTAAATAGACAACCACTTAAGTACAAGTGAAAAGAAGTATATATTAGGTTGAGACAATTGTGCACTTCATGGTTTTTTAGTATGCGCACAGCTTTGAGCAAATATGCAGGTCTTTTTGCGGTAACAAAACCGCCCTCCCTCCACCCCTCCCCCCCTCCCAATCCCCCCCCTACCTTTCCAACCTCCCAGGGAAACGCCCGATGCCCGGTCCGGCCAGTCCGGCCTTGCTACCACCCTCCAATGATGACCCTCCTCTTCACATAGACCCTCTCTCATGTGTATTTAATTTCTTTTATAGTGCTACTCATCCCAAGTAAGTAGGACAGGGTGTCGGAGTGCGTTACATCACACACACATAATATATAGAGACAATGACTCATATAAATGTGAAAGTCAATCTATAGGAAATGTACTTAAGATACTGGGGGTTACAAGGTGTAATCATTCTTTCATCCATCATTCAGTCTTTCACCATTCATTCTGTCCTTCCATCTGTGTGCCCATCCATATCAATATTCAACCATTTGCAAACCTATCCATCATCTATCCTTCCATCCATCCATCATTCCACTCATCCAGCCCTCCAGCCACCCTTTCACTCATCCATCCCTCCATTCATCCTTTCACCTTATCCATCCGTACACTCATCCATCCACTCTTCCACTCATCCATCCATTCACTCATCCATCCAGCCATCTACCCTTTCACCCATCCAGCCATCCTTTCACATACTCATTCATCCACCCAGTCACTCATCCTTCCACCCATTCACCCTTTCAGTCATCCATCCATCCACCCTCCCTTTCTCTCTCCATCCCCCTTTCATTTAGCCATCCATCCCTCCTTCCATCCACCCATCCATCTACTCATCCATTCGCGAATCCATCCATTGACCCTATCACTCATCCATCCTTTCACATATCCATCCATCCTTTCTCTCATCCATCCACCCTTTCACTCCTTCACTCATCCATCTATCCTTTCTCTCATCCATCCACCCTTTCACTCCTTCACTCATCCATCCATCCTTTCTCTCATCTATCCACCATTTTACTCCTTCACTCATCTATCCACCCTTCTGTCCACCCACCCTCCCTTTCACTCACTCATCCAGCCTTACATCTACCCTTTCACTCATCCATCCATCCATTCACCCTTTCACTTATCAATTCATCAATCCATCCATCAGTTCACTCATCCATCCACCCATTCACTCGCCTGTCATCCACCCTTTCACTCATCCATCCATCCTTTCACTCATCCATCCATCCTTTTACCCGTCCATCTACCCTTCCACCCATACATCCATCTATTTACCTTTTCTCTCACCCATCCTTCCACTCACTCATCCGTCCATCCTTTCTCTCATTATCCATCCTTTCATTCATCCATTCACCCTTTCACTAATCCATCCAGCCATCCATCCACCCATCCCTTCACTTACACACCTTTTCACATTAATTATGAGCTGTGCCTTTGTCTGCTGAGTTGCAGACAGAACAGGCCCATCAAGGACTTCACCCCTGCTGTAGTTCCTAAAGCAAGGGGTGGGGTGGGGAGGGCTCACTATGCCCCTGTACAAAGGCAATCTGAATTTGCTGCTTCTGTCATTGCCAGATATATAACACAACAAGTAGTGTTACACCTACAAGCCAGAACTATTGGCTTTGTCAATGGTTGCTAGTTGCATAAAATTAAAAAAAACAGCAACCATGGCTTTGTTGAATATAACATTGAAAATGCGTCAGTTTTAAAACGATGAGACAGTGAAAGACCCATAACCTTTTTTTAAACTTCTTTCACCAGCTTCTTTTCATGAACTGGATTCTCACTTAGCAGCATAGGCGTTTTTGTTCATTTCTTCCACCTGACTGAATGTCCTGCCCTAGACCGAGGCAGGAGGAGGCCTACCACATGCAGTAAGAGCACAGACTGGCCCGTTTTCATTCTGTATGTGGCAATCAGCCGCATACAGAATGACAATTGGCGGGTGGGGCTGCACTTGTACTCCCGATGATGAGTGCACGGTGGCCCCATTAGGGAGCTGAGGCTTCATGCACGGGAACAGTGCTGTTCCCTGCAATGCCCAAAATTACGGACAAAAGGCGTCCGTAAAAGGGATCGTCACGGACAACGGACGTGACATCCAAATTACGGACGGTCCGTGAAATTTACGGACGGCGGGTCTCCCTAGCCAGCACACTCACAGTTTGCAATACGCTGCAGGCTTCAAAGGTAAATGAAATAATAACATGACACTTTGAATTCCCACGTGCAGGTTTGTTTCAGCTGGAATTGTTCTTTTAAGATAAGGTTTCAGTAAATGTTTCGAGTCATACCTACTTAATAAAGCACAAAATCTTGCCGAAAGCAAACAGCAGAGTAGGATGGCAGTTTTGGGTTTGCCACGAGGAATCGTAATGAAATGTAATTTCTAGCATCTAATGTTGAATGCAGGATGTTTATGTGTTGTGGGGAGGAATGCTTGATGTAAACCCAAAACATATACAGAGGCTCTTCGTCTCACATCACCGTGAACTGCCAGTATTGTACATTAAACAAGCATTGACCAAGCCAACAGGTCTAGCTTTAATGTGCAACAGCACATGCAAAAATACTCTTTGCAGGCGTTTGCACATCAAGGCCAGACCTACTGGCAGTGCCAATGCTTGTTATTATCTTTTTACTGTTGGCGGAGTGCTCTGATATGGGTCTTAATTGCTATTTTGTTTTTCCTCTAGTTCTACTGCCAATACTATGCACTATCAAACACAATTGTAACTGATAATGGAAGGAGCAGCAATTATTGCCCCAGATTGTGGCTCATCTCCATCCAAAAGTCTTGCTGGGCACTTTTATATTGGTGGCTCCTGGTCAAGCATTCATGTACTTGTCTGCAACCTTAATGCTGCTGTTTTATACATGCATCAATAACTTAATTTACTGCCTGAAATCACAATTGAAATTCGTCTGTTCATAATCAGCTTCATTTTTTCAAGCCACACTTTTCAAGGTTACATTGCTTATTCATAACATTCAATACATCGGCTTCGTCAGTGCTTCATTTGTTAAAAAAAAAAAACAGCAACAAAAAACAATAATAAGTACCAGAGCCCAAGGTGTTGCTCAGGAGACTACATCAGCTTGCACTGCCCACACTCCTACAAATGTGGCAATTTGGACTATTCCGGGTCACTGACAACTCTACGAATGACCAGCTTACAGTGGTATTATTCTTTTTGTGGTATCTTGAATTGTTATACTGATGTTCCTAGTGTTCTGCTCAAAAATAGAAAGATATTGCCATCATGTTGTGGACTGGCACAAATTAGGCGCAGAGCTTTGTCCTCCATCTAACATTGTGGCACACAGGAAGGGGTCCTACTTGTGGGGAGACCTGTTTGTGGGTGGTTGCATCATGTTTAAACAGTGAAAATACTGCCGCTACAATTGCAATCAGTGGTTAGAATCTATGATTAGAGATAGGAAACTTGCAACTCACTGCATCAGTGGGTAAAACTCGGCTTGCTTCATTTGGTTTTGCTGCTCGGATTGTACTGTCTCTGCTGCCCTATGTCCTCTGATGTCAGCAGTTGCACCTTTGTTCTACTAACTTAGCAACAATTTTCTTTGACCTGGACCACATCTCAGCTGATTTTATAATGTTAATCCAACATAAACATGGAGGCCAGTTGAGGTGTTGGTCAAAGAATTCTGTGAATAGTCAGATTTGAGAAAGGATATGAAATTACAGATATATCCTGTGTTAAAGCTGCTTAAACGGACACTGTATTTTTAGCAAACATACTGAATAGGTGCTCATTATTTTACTCTCATAGGCCAGGAGCCCCTATTGCTCGATATGTGTGTTATCCATTCTGTGAGTGAGACAAACTGTTGTGTTTACTGGTTGTATGTCCACGGGCAGGCTATGTAAGAGTTCAAGTTCGGACAAAATCTTGGCAGCCATCTTGGGAGGGGTCAGGGTTTAAAGTACATGCCCTTGCAGATCATGTCACTCTCCTGCAGGACTGCAAAGCAGGAAGGAAGCTCGTGTTCAGCCCTGTGCAAGCTGAAGCAGCCACAGCGTGAGATCCTGTAGCATCAAGAACACAGTCACAGAACCTAGAACATATCATATGTTGTCCACTGAACGCAGAGCATATTATCTACCTTTGTGTGGTATAGTACTTTGTGCTCTGCAAAGAAATTCACTTTGCCTTATGAAACCAGGGATTTGATTGTTGCACATTGAGAAGTGTGAGGCCTTTTCCTCTACAGCACATAAATTATGGAGAAGCCCACAGTAATGTCTGGTCTATGATCTTTGCACGCTTTGAAGCATGAGACCTTTGCCTATGGAGCACTTGAACTGTGGAGCGCATGAACTTTGTCTGAACACTGAGTGCGTCATTACCAATACTGCATTACTTAGTACTGTGTACTACATGAAAGTTTCATGAACACTCCATTCTGCATGAATGTAGCAATACATTTAATGGCATCTGTGCATGCTGGTGTGTGGAGAATTGACACTCAGAAGCACTTGGCCCACAAGTCTCAAGCACTGATTTTCATGGTCTTGGGTAAGCATTGTCATTTGGTTCATGGGTGCGCATTGTCATGATAGATACTCAGAGGCTGTAGTCCTGTTTGGAAGAGATGCTATTATTATTGTGTCCCACTGTCTACTTGTGTTTGTGTGTGAAGAGGCATCTACTATTTTGATCATGGTGTGTTTGGGGCTGTGACACTGTACCATTATCAATGGCTCTTTCCTGCATGAACAATGTCTTCATCAATATTTTCCATTCACTTTTTGCATTTTTTTTATTTCTTCACTTACCAAGGGTGGTTTTTTTCTGACTTTTGGCAAAGATAGGTTTTTAAAATATGCTACTGTTTTTGCTCTGATTGTGACCAATGCTCGATCTGACCCATAACGTGTTTCATTTCATACAATTCTGTTTCACCACTAGGATGGTATTTAAACCAGATTGCCATAATGGCACCACTGATGCTAGCCATTCTAGTCACTAGGGACCTCATGTTGTCTTTGACGAGCTGTTATCTTTTCCAACAGGTCAGCCGATGGATTTTCCCAAAATGGACATGTCAATGCCCCCAGCCTCCCCCCCCAAATTTCACAGTCTTTCTGCCCTCCCTGGGAGGCATATGGGGGCAATAGCCCCCAATCTGCTCCCCCGGGGGGGCAGAAAGCACACTAGGCACCAGGGATTTTTTTCTTTTTACACCAGGAGGGGTGGGGGCTGCCCAAAATGGGCATGCCATTGCCCCCACCCACCCTCCCCCCAGAATTCCACAGTCTTTCTGCCCCCTCCCCCCGGGGGGCAGAAAGTCCACTAGGCATCAGGGATTATGTTGGGTTTTTTTTATACGTAGGGGTGGGGGCTGCCCAAAATGGGCATGCTAATGCCCCCACACCCAAAAAAGTATTTCTGCCCCCCACCGGAAAGGCAGATCGGGGCAATAGCCCCTTATCTGCCCCTCCAGGTGGGGCAGAAAGCCCACTAGGAACCAGGGATATGTTTCTGGGCATGTCATGGAGAAGCCCCATAGGCACGGGTCACTCCCCTTTTTTTAGGCACACATTTTGGTTGTTTCAGTATTATTTTAAGTCTCATCCACCCCCAAGCGGGGGCCTGAAAGCCACTGGAAGCCAGGGAGAGTTTGTGTGTGTGTGAACTGGAGTTTGGCTGACGTCTGCGTGTACTGACATTTGGCTGGCATTTTGCTGGCGGTGTGTGTGGGCTTGCACTTTGCTAATGGTGTGTGTGGACTCGCGCTTGATGACGATGTGTGTAGATTGGCGCTTGCCTTGTAGTGTGTGTGAAGTGGCACTTGGCTGGCAGTGTACGTGGACTGGTGTTTGGCTGACGGTGTGCATGGATGGCGCTTGGCTGGCGGAATGCGTGGATGGCGCTTGGCTGGCGGAGTGCGTGGATGGCGCTTGGCTGGCGGTGTGCATTGATGGCGCTTGGCTGGCGGTGTGCGTGGTTGGCGCTTGGCTGGTGGTGTGCGTGGATGGTGGTGTGCGTGTACTGACTCGGCTGGCGGTGTGGCTTGCATGGATCCACCAGCGTTTTCTTACCTAGAATCCCCCGCAAACCTCCAATTTACTTACAAAGTCACATTTTCCTCACATTACTGTGTGGGTAAGTTGTAGGATCACCGCGCAGGCACAAATTTCCTACCACCCAGCATTCCCCTTGGTCTGGCGAGAAAAATGATACCTCACTTGTGTGGGTGCCCAAAGTAGCATCAGCCTAAAAGCTAGAGCACTTGAAGGTTTGTTTATTGGCTTCTGAAGTTGCCAAGACCTGTTGGTTTGCTTTGTCCAGTCTCTTTAACTGCCCTTTCTTTTCAAGGTGGTAAAAAGAAGTAAGATTCCATTTAAACACATGTTGATTTTTATTGTGTGGGACTAGTGTGCAACATTGTACTCAGACCCCAACCTATACGACTTCTTAGATTAATCCATGGTTGCTCAATCAAGTTACCATAGGGGCGTCAAAGGGCGTGTTGTCTAACTTTCAGCAGTGTAATGGTATCCTCTGCATTGGGACACCAGTGATAAGCATCAGCATTGCCCGGCAATGAAGGACCTGTAGAAAAAGCCTGATGTTCATGGCAAGGGATGCCAAATAGGATCCAGGCTCCTGGAGACACAGCAATACCTTTCGCTGGGATTTTGCTGGCCGTGTGTGTGGGCTTGCACTTGGCTAATGGTGTGTGTCGACTGGCGCTTGATGACGATGTGTGTAGATTGGCGCTTGCCTGGTGATGTGTGTGGAGTGGCACTTGGCTGGCAGTGTACGTGGACCGGCGTTTGGCTGACGGTGTGCATGGATGGCGCTTGGCTGGCTGAATGCGTGGATGGCGCTTGGCTGGCGGTGTGCATTGATGGCGCTTGGCTGGCGGTGTGCGTGTATGGTGCTTCGCTGGTGGTGTGCGTGGATGGTGGTGTGCGTGTACTGACTCTTGGCTGGCGGTGTGGATTGCTTGGATCCCCAGCGTTTTCTTACCTAGAATCCCCCGCAAACCTCCAATTTACTTTCAAAGTCACATTTTCCTCACATTTCTGTGTGGGTAAGTTGTAGGATCACTGCGCAGACACAAATTTCCTACCACCCCGCGTTCCCCTTGGTCTGGCGAGAAAAATTATAACTCACTTGTGTGGGTGCCCAAAGTAGCGTCAGCCTAAAAACATATAAACAAATTGCCCTTCTGGACCTGCCTTGACCCGCTCAATCTCTACACGTTTTTGGCCCTTTCATGTTATAGGCACTTGGCCCATCCACACAAGTAAGTTATCATTTTTATAGGGAGACTGAGAGGAATGCCGAATGGTATAAAATGTGTGCCGTGCAGTGATCCCACAACATTCCCACACAGATATTCCATACCTCCCTGGACTCCCACGGGTGTCTAGTTTTTAGAAATGTCTGGGTTATTTAGGTTCCCTAGATGTCTGCAAGCCCGGGACCAAAAACACAGGTGTCCACATATCTATCACAAATTGACCTGGTTTTTCATGGGTGTCACCTGCGTTTTTGGTCCCGAGCTCAGCAGCCATCTAGGGAGACCTACCAAACCCAGACATTTCTGAAAACTAGACACCTAGAGGAGTCCAGGGCAGTGCAGCTTGTGTGGATCTCCCAACATTTTCCCTACCCAGCATCCCCTGTAAACCTCAAATTTAGCTAAAAAAAAAATATCACGTTTTCCTCACTTTTCTGTGTGGGAAATTTGTAAAATCACCGAACAACCACAAATTTCCTACCACCCAGTGTTCCCCCCAGATTCTCGATAAAAATGGTACTTCACTTGTTTGGGTAGGCCTAGTGCCCACAACAGGAAACACCCCAAAACGTACTGTGGAGACATCAAAATTACCTATCACAAAACGACCTGGTTTTGCAAGGGGGGGTCACCTGGGTTTTCGGCCCCGGGCTCGGCGGGCATCCAAGGAAACCTACCAAACCCACACATTTCTGAAAACTAGACACCCGGGGGAGTCCAGGGAGGTATGACTTACGTGGACCCCCAAACGTTTTCCTACCCAGAATCCCCTGCAAACCTCAAATTTAGTTGACAAAATCAAATTTTTCTCCAATTTCTGTGTTGTAAAGTTGTGGGATCACTGGGCTGACACAAATTTCCTACCACCCAGCATTCCCCCAGGTCTCCTGATAAAAATGGTACCTCACTTGCATGGGTGGGCCAAGTACCCGCGACAGGCAAGGGCCCAAAACGTATTGTGGAGACATCAAAATTACCTATCACAAAACAACCTGGTTTTGCAAGGGGGGTCACCTGGGATTTTGGCCCCGGGCTCGGCGGCCATCTTGGGAAACCTACCAAACCTACACATTTCTGAAAACTGGACACCCGGGGGAGTCCAGGAAGGTATGGCTTGCGTGGACTCACCAATGTTTTCTAACTCAGAATCCCCTGCAAATCTCAAATTTAGCAGAAAAAACATATTTTCTACATTTTTTTGTGTGGAATCACCGTGCCGGCACAAATGTCCTACCCCACAGCGTTCCCCTCAGTCTCCCGAGTAAAATGATACCTCACTTGTGTGGGTGTCCAATGCAGAATTGGCTATACATTTTTTTTTTAAATGTAGCGCTTAGAATTCGCGGTGCTATAACCTTAATCCCTATGTTTTTGGCTCTTTCCAGTCACAGGCCCTTGCCCCACCCACACAAGTGAGGTATCATTTTACTCGGGAGACTGAGGGGAATGCTGTGGGGTAGGACATTTGTGCCGGCACGGTGACAACGTTCCCACACAGATATTCCATACCTCCCTGGACTCCCACGGGTGTCTAGTTTTTAGAAATGTCTGGGTTATTTAGGTTCCCTAGATGTCTGCAAGCTCGGGACCAAAAACACAGGTGTCCACATATCTATCACAAAATGACCTGGTTTTTCAAGGGTGTCACCTGCGTTTTTGGTCCTGAGCTCAGCAGCCATCTAGGGAGACCTACCAAACCCAGACAATTCTGAAAACTAGACACCTAGAGGAGTCCAGGGCAGTGAAGCTTGCGTGGATCTCCCAACATTTTCCTACCCAGCATCCCCCGCAAACCTCAAATTTAGTTGATAAAATCAAATTTTTCTCCAATTTCTGTGTTGGAAAGTTGTGGGATCACCGGGCTGACACAAATTTCCTACCACCCAGCGTTCCCCCAGGTCTCCTGATAAAAATGGTACCTCACTTGCGTGGGTGGGCCAAGTACCCGCGACAGGCAAGGGCCCAAAATATATTGTGGAGAAATCAAAATTACCTATCACAAAACAACCTGGTTTTGCAAGGGGGGTCACCTTGGATTTTGGCCCCGGGCTCGGCGGCAATCTTGGGAAACCTACCAAACCCATACATTTCTGAAAACTAGACACCCGGGGGAGTCTAGCGAGGTATGGCTTGCATGGATCCCCCAATGTTTTCCTACCCGGAATCCCCTGCAAACCTCAAATTTAGCTGAAAAAAACACATTTTCCACATATTTTTGTGTGGAATCACCGTGCTGGCACAAATGTCCTACCCCACAGCATTCCCCTCAGTCTCCCAAGTAAAAGGATACCTCACTTGTGTGGTTGTCCAATGCAGAATTGGCTAAAAACGTATTATTTAAAAAAATGTAGCGCTTAGAATTTGCGGTGCTATACACTTAGGGGCACATGCATCAAAGGTTTTTGCAATCGCAAACGGTGCGATTCGCAAAAATCGGCCGTTTGCGATCGCAAAATTACCTTTTGCGATGCATCAAGGGTCAGGCCCTCGCAATTTGAGAATTCGCAATTAATTGCGAATTCTCAGATTACGATTGCATTTAAGGAATCGCAAATTGAGATTCCTTAAATGCAATGCATTAAAGTAAAAAAATTAGCGATTTCGCTAATAGGGGCGCAAATTACCATGAAGTTGAACTTCATGGTAATTTACAAAACTTTGAAAAATGCACTAAAGTGCATTTTTCAAAGTTCCATTTACACACACACATGCCCTTGGGGCATGTGTGTGTGCAAGATGTACTCATATGCAGATTTCAGGGGTGCAACAGGGGGTCCTTTTGACACCCTGGCACCCTTGAAATTGCATTCTCAATTTGCGATTCTCTAATTGCGAATCGCAAATTGAGAATGTCTTCCCATTCATTCCTATGGGCCTCTAGGCCCATAGGAATTAATGGGAGGTATTCCTTAATTGCGACTCGCAATTAGCGAGTCGCAATTAAGGAATGTTTAGGAATCGCTATTTTTATAGCGATTCCTACATGCATAGGCTTTTGCGATTCCTTAATTGCGATTCCTTAATAATCGCAATTAAGGAATCGCAAAAGCCTACCTTGATGCATGTGCCAGTTAATCCTTTTTTTTTTGGCTCTTCCCAGTCACAGGCCCTTGCCCCACCCACACAAGTGAGGTATCATTTTACTCGGGAGACTGAGGGGAACGCTGTGGGGTAGGACATTTGTGCCGGCACAGTGATTCCACACAAAAATATGTGGAAAATTTGTTTTTTTCAGCTAAATTTGAGGTTTGCAGGGGATTCCGTGTAGGAAAACATTGGGGGATCCACGCAAGCAATACCTCGCTAGACTCCCCCGGGTGTCTAGTTTTCAGAAAAGTGTGGGTTTGGTAGTTACCCAAGATGGCCACCAAGCCCGGGGCCAAAAACTCAGGTGACCCCCCTTGCTAAACCAGGTTGGTTTGTGATAGGTAATTTTGATGTCTCCTCAATACGTTTTGGGCCCTTGCCTGTCGCGGATACTTGGCACACCAACACAAGTGAGGTACCATTTTTATCGGGAGACCTGTGGAACGCTGGATGGTAGGAAATTTGTGTCAGCCCGGTGATCCCACAACTTTCCCACACAGAAATATGAGAAAAATGTGATTTTTTTCAGCTAAATTTGAGGTTTGCAGGGGATTCTGGGTAGGAAAATGTTGGGGTGGTCGACGCAAGCCATACTGCGCTGGATTCCCCCGGGTGTCTAGTTTTCAGAAATGTGTGGGTTTTGTAGTTTCCCAAGATGGCCACCGAGCCCGGGGCCAAAAACCCAGGTGACCCCCCTTGCAAAACCAGGTTGTTTTGTGATAGGTAATTTTGATGTCTCCTCAATACATTTTGGGCCCTTGCCTATCGCAGGTACTTGTCCCACCCACGCGAGTAAGGTACCATTTTTATCGGGAGACCTGGGGGAACTCTGGGTGGTAGGACATTTGTGTCAGCCCGGTGATCCCACAACTTTCTCACACAGAAATTTGAGAAAAATTAGATTTTTTTCAGCTAAATTTGAGGTTTGCAGGGGATTCTTGGTTGGAAAACTTTGGGGGGTCCACGTAAGCCATACCTCCCTGGACTCCCCCAGGTGTCTAGTTTTCAGAAATGTGTGGGTTTGGTAGGTTTCCCTAGATGGCCGCCGTGCCCGGGGCCAAAAACCCAGGTGACCCTCTTGCAAAACCAGGTTGTTTTGTGATAGGTAATTGTGATGTCTCCCCAATACGTTCTGGGCCCTTCCCTGCAGGCGGGGGCACACGAGTGCGGTACCACTTTTATCGGAAGACTTTGGGGAATGCAGGGTGGGTGGAATTTTGTGGATCCACGCAAATTCCAGAACTTTCCATTTCAGAAATGTGAGGAAAATGTGTTTTCTTTTTACAAAGTTTGAGGTTTGCAAGGGATTCTGGGTAACAGAAACTGGTGAGAGCCAAACAAGTCACCCCCATCCTGGATTCCCCTGGGTGTCTAGTTTTCAAAAATGTATAGGTTTGCTAGGTTTCCCTAGGTGCCGGCAGAGCTAGGGTTCAAAATCCACAGCTAGGCACTTTGCAAAAAAAGGGTCAGTTTTCACTGTAGAAATGTGGTGTGTCCACGCTGCGTTTTGGGCCGTTTCCTGTCATGGGCACTAGACCTACCCACACAAGTGAGGTACTATTTTTATCCGAAGACTTTGGGGAATGCGGGGTAGGTGGAATTTTGTGGATCCACGCAGATTCCAGAACTTTCCATCACAGAAATGTGAGGAAAATGTGTTTTTTTTTACAAAGTTTGAGGTTTGCAAAGGATTCTGGGTAACAGAACCTGGTGAGAGCCAGACAAGTCACAACATCCTGGATTCCCCTGGGTGTCTAGTTTTAAAAAATGTATAGGTTTGCTAGGTTTCCCTAGGTGCCGGCAGAGCAAGGGTTCAAAATCCACAGCTAGGCACTTTGCAAAAAAGGGTCGGTTTTCACTGTAAAAATGTGGTGTGTTCACATTGCGTTTTGGGCTGTTTCCTGTTGCGGGCACTAGGCTTACCCACACAAGTGAGGCACCATTTTTATCGGAAGACTTTGGGAAATGCGGGGTGGGTAGAATTTTGTGGATCCACGCAGATTCCAGAACTTTCCATCACAGAAATGTGAGGAAAATGTGTTTTTTTAAAATAAAGTTTGAGGTTTGCAAAGGATTCTGGGTAACAGAACCTGGTGAGAGCCAGACAAGTCACAACATCCTGGATTCCCCTGGGTGTCTAGTTTTAAAAAATGTATAGGTTTGCTAGGTTTCCCTAGGTGCCGGCAGAGCAAGGGTTCAAAATCCACAGCTAGGCACTTTGCAAAAAAGGGTCGGTTTTCACTGTAAAAATGTGGTGTGTTCACATTGCGTTTTGGGCTGTTTCCTGTTGCGGGCACTAGGCTTACCCACACAAGTGAGGCACCATTTTTATCGGAAGACTTTGGGAAATGCGGGGTGGGTAGAATTTTGTGGATCCACGCAGATTCCAGAACTTTCCATCACCGAAATGTGAGGAAAGTTTTTTTGGACAATGTTTGAGGTTTGCAAGGTATTCTGGGTAACAGAACCTGATGAGAGCCAGACAAGTCACCCCATCCTGGATTCCCCTGGGTTTCTAGTTTTCAAAAATGTATAAGTTTGCTAGGTTTCCCTAAGTGCCGGCAGAGCTAGGGTTCAAAATCCATAGCTAGGCACTTTGAAAAAAAGGGTCAGTTTTCACTGTAAAAATGTGGTGTGCCCACGTTGCATTTTGGGCCGTTTCCTATCACGGGCACTAGACCTACCCACACAAGTGAGGTACCATTTTTATCGGAAGACTTTGGGGAATGCGGATTGGGTGGAATTTTGTGGATCCACGGAGATTCGAGGACTTTCTATCACAGAAATGTGAGGAAAATGTGTTTTTTTGACAAAGTTTGAGGTTTGCAGGGGATTCTGGGTAACAGAAACTGGTGAGAGCCAGACAAGTCACCCCATCCAGGATTCCCCTGGGTGTCTATTTTTCAAAAATGTATAGGTTTGCTAGGTTTCCCTTGGTGCCGGCAGAGCTAGGGTTAAAAATCCACAGCTAGGCACTTTGAAAAAAAAAGGTCAGTTTTCACTGTAAAAATGTGGTGTGTCCACGTTGCCTTTTGAGCCGGATGTAACAGTATATTGCTTTAAAAAATCTGTCATACTTAAATGAGTTACAGGTTAAAACGCTGGCACAAATGGCTGTTTTTTTCAACTCATTTTCAATTTTTCCTATTTTCAACTGTTAGGTTCTATAAAAAAACCTTGAAGGATCTACACAAATGACCCCTTGCTGAATTCAGAATTTTGTCTACTTTTCTGAAATGTATAGTTTTCCTGGATCCATTATTGATTTCATACCCAGCCAGACAAGTCACCTCATCCTGGATTCCCTGGGTTTCTAGTTTTCAAAAATGTATAGGTTTGCTAGGTTTCCCTAGGTGCCGGCACCATTAACTGGAAGAAGGCTGAAAGCACAAAAAATAGCAAAAATAGGCTATGTCCCAGTAAAATGCCCAAACTGTGTAAAATATTTTGGTTTTCTGACAAAAGTCTGTCAGTCCCTGAAAGCCAGGAAGATGGTGATTTCAGCACCACAAACCCTTTGTTGATACCATTTGCAGGAGAAAAAACAGACGCTTTCATTTGCAGCACTTTTTTCCCATTTTTCCCCCCCAAAAAATGTAGCTGTATTTTGGCCAATTTCTGGGTCTCCTCCAGGGGAATCCACAAACCCTGGGTACCTTTAGAATCCCCATGATGTTGGAAGAAAAGGACGCAAATTTGGCGTGGATACCTTATGTGGTCAAAAAGTTACAGGGGCCTAAGCGCAAACTACCCCAAATAGCCAAAAAAAGGCTTAGCACACGGGAGAAAAGGCCTAGCAGCGAAGGGGATTAAGTGTTTATATGGCCCTCCCTTCCCACTCACTTAGTGTGTAATGTGTCTACTGCTTTCATGGTCAGGATGCAAATAGAGAGACAGGAGACTCCACAATGCCTTTCTTATGGTTTGCGACTGTCTTCAGACTCCGTCACTGTCGACATAGTGCCCATGTTAATGGATGTTCCTATGACCAAAATACATGTGTGGAAACACTGATAACATAAAAGACATGTCAACCGAGTGTTGGATGAATTTAGCTCTAAACTTGTAATCACAACCTTAATAAGAAGGCGCATTTCCATTCTCAGTATGTGTGGATCCTGACATTTAGTGCTGAGACCATATAGCACTTCTATAGGTGTTCATTCAAAGCTTTATGTGGTAGTGCAGCACAGACATGTTTCTCACACATGAGACACTCCCTTCACAGATTATTTGCACCATCTATTTCCTTTTCTCCATCAAACGATGTTGATGGGAATCTGCTTCTCTCACTCACAGCAAGTTCAGTTGTTTGGACAAAATATTTTTTTTTAAATATTGTGATATAGAAATAGTGTTGCAAGACTATTATGATGTCCAAAACATCATGGCCATAAATATCGAAGGTAAGAATATTGTTTTAAGTGTTGTTTTTAATACCGTTGTAAAAAAAATGTATCCTTAGCAAAGATTTCATTGTACATAATATCGCTTTAAAGGTTAGTTTGGTATGGTTTTTGTGTTGTTTTTATTAATGGTTTTATGCACATTTTTAATGTCAATTTTTTGTAAAAAAGTGTTTTCAAATATTTTTTAATTCATTATTTTATTATTAAAATGTATGTTTTTAAAAGTTTTAGGAATGGATTGTTGGATGTATAAGGGAAAGGGGTGCGAAGAGTTTTAAAATTTGCTTGTAATTTTATTTGTATGTTAATAATTTAAGAACAAATGAAAATGTGTTACAATATTTGTTTAAATTGTTTTACAATGTTTCATATTTATAATTGTATGAGAATTTTCTTTTAGATTTTTTTAATTTAAAATGTTTTTGTTATATTGAATATATGTATATATTTATAACATTTTTCTTTAATGGTATATATCAAATATTAATTTGTAAATACTGTTTAAATATTTTTATTTAAATTGCAGTTTTTATTTTTGCATTCTTAAAGTATTTTTTAAATGTTTTAATGAAAAGTTTAAATAATTATGTTACATTGTTTTCTTTTGTGTTTATATAGTTTGAGGTTTGTTTTAATGTAAATAAATTACTATTATTTTTTGGTTTTGGATATTAAAATAGTTTTATCGATAGTGTAATATTCGCTTATGTAATTGTATAGTTTGAAAAAATAATTGTGTTCTTTAGAATATAATTTATAAAATTTGCATTTGTAATTTTTAGAAATTATTTGAATGTATTTTAAATAAAACAAAATATTGTTTCATTTTTAGAACACTGTTTTTATGTTTAGAAAACCAATACTATATTTGTATACAAATATTAATATAGTATATTATTATCACATTTTTGTTTTAAAGGGTGTGATTCAATAATATAAATTGATACTTTTTTATTGTTATTGTATCATTTTATTGCATTTGCTTTACTTAAATAGGACATTAAAACTTTTTATAACAATACTTTTGTATTTTTTCATTTTTACTGTTATGTTGGCTGTTGTTTCTACATATATTTATATCTATGTTTTATTGTTTGTTATTTTTTTTAATCAAGTGTGGTGTTTGTTTTATTAATTTTTAATTATCATTATGATGTAATTATTTTATTACTATAATTACATACTATACATTAGTAATGTATATTTGAATTAATGTGTTTTATCTTTCATATAAAATATGTAATGTTTAATATGTTTATAACATTATTTTCATTTGGTCATGAATATATTCGTTATAATAGGGATAACTAAAAAAATGATATCTTTTGTGTGAAACACCTTCCCCAAATTGTTTTACATTGGAGTGGGAATAGTGAGTGTGACCCTTTTTGCATCCAACATCTTCCTCAAAAGGATGTACATTGGAGTGAGAATTGTAAATGTGGCCCCTTCAGTGTCCAACTCCTTCCCCAAAATGGTTTAGATTGGAGTGGGAACTTTATATGTGACAATTTCGTGTTCAGCGCCTTCTGCAAATTAGTTTAGATTGGAGTGAGAAGAGTAAGTGTGACCCTGTTAGTATCCTGCATCTTCCCCAAATTCATTTAGATTGGAGTATGAATTGTAAATGTAACCCCTTTATGGCCCAACACCTTCCTCAAAATGGTTTAGATTGGAGTAGGAATAGTAAATGTGACACCTTTAGCGTCCAACACCTACACCTTCCCCAAATTGGTTTAGACTAGAATTGAAATAGTAAATGTGGCCCTTTTAGTGTCCAGTGCCTTCCCCAAATTATTTTATGCTGGGATGGGAATAATAACTGTTACCCCTCTAGTATCCAACATATTCCCAAAAATGGTTTATATTGGAGTGAAAAGTGTAAATGTAACATGTTTAGCATCCAATACCTACCCCAAAATTGGGATGGCAGATAACGAAGAAATCCCTGAAACTCCACGCCTTTTAATAAACTTCAGGAAGTGCAACCTACTCCCTCAAAAAGACGGGATTTTCAGTGAAGCCTTCTTCAGAACCAGCCTAGGGGTGTGTTTTTTTCAAGGACAAAGAGCCCAAAGGTTAACATCCTCTTTGCATTATCTGTTGGCACAGGAACAGGTGACTGTTTGCACAAGGCTACGAATAAAGGGACACATGGTGGCATGCGTGTTGCTAGTTCCCTGTTCCAGGCTCTATCTCAGACCTCTTCTACTGCATCTTCTTAAACACTGGAAACCTTCCTTGTTGGCCAGGGCACATCATCCTGTTCCAGTGTCTCCAGAGATATGTCAACAAATACAGTGGAGTTTGAATCATCTTTCACTCCTGTGGGGGTCCCCCCATCATCCTCTATTCCCTTTGGTGATAACAACGGATGCCAGCTGGGAGGGTCGGGGTGCTGTCAGCACATCGAAGACATTCCAGGGTAGATGGTCTGCTCTAGACAAACAGGTCATCAAATTGGACAGAGCTGTCATCCTTTCAAAAATCTTTGCTATATTTTCTGAATTCAGAACTTGATATTAAACCTTATTCTTCTCATCCGAACAGACAATACAGTTGCCATGCCATGCCATGGGTGTTGTAGTGTGTGTGGTCATGATCATGCATTGTGTGGGACAAGGTACAGCAAACCCAGGCAACCACAAATGCTGAACCCCACTGGCTCCGTACAAGCGAAATCCGAGCCCAACTACAACGCCCCTGCAACCCTCCGTTCCCCCAGCGAACCTCCAAGGTCCTCCAAATTCCACTACCGAACATGAGGTCCTAGCTCAACAGATTGGGCTGGGCAGAGTTGCATCTACTGCATCTATGGGCCATTCATATTGGGGGAACAGACAATTGTACAGCAGATCATTTCAGCAGAGGCTTTCTAACCTCTCAATCCCTCTATCAGTCTCCTCTGAAGGCTGTGAAGTTTATCATAGTCCTTCCATTTAGGCAACGCCGGTCATGATTTCCTCTGCTGAAATCAATGTTGGTGGCACCATTCTAAAAAATTCTTCTGTCTCCCTTTCCGGTTTGGAAGTTGAGAGGTTAAACCTTCAACACAGAGGCATTCCAGAACACATTTCCCTGGTGTTGTAGGGTTCTAGACGACCTTCAACTCTTAAGGCCTATTCTAAGCACTGGGGTGTCTTTCAGAGTTGGTGTCAAGCACTTTCTCCACTCTCCTGTGCCATTGTGCCATCTCTTCTGTCCTTCAATTCCTATTATATGAGTTTGAGAAGGATTTAGCAATCTCCACCTTAAGATCCAAATGAGCCTTTAGCCAAGCTTTCCATGAACCCTGGGAAAGTTTCGGTAAAGATACTCTGGTGCTTTAGAGACCGTTGAAGAGTTTTTCTAATTCTAGGCCTGTTAAAACCCCGCTGTTTCTATTTGGGATGTGGCCCTAATCCTGAGGGGAGTCTCCTTTGAACCACTTCGGTCTGTGGATCTCAATTATCTTACTATGAAAATTAATTTTCTTCCGGCCATTGCATCTGCCAGGAGAATTGGTGAATTGGGGGTTCTGCTATAAACCTCGTTTTCTTTCCATCCTAGAGGATGGTTCGGTTTTAAAACCTAACCCAGCATTTCTCCTTAAAATATTATCTTCTTTCATTGACAACAGGAAATGTTCCTTCCAACCATCTTTTCCTCGCCTACTTCTGAGAAAGAACTAAAATTTAACCTGTTAGAGGTCAAATGGGCTGTGACCACCTACCTGAATCGAACTAAGACCTTCAGGATATCTGAACATCTGCAAGTAACCTTTGGAGGCTCTAAACAGTGGGTCTGGGGTTCCAATATGAATATATGCATATCAATTTGTTCCACCATTTCAATTGCTTAATTCATCTCTGGAAGTCCTATGCCTGAAGGCATTCAGGGACGTTCTACCCATAGGGTGGCTACTTCTTGGGCGGAATATCAGGCTGTCTCCTTGACAGAAATATGTAGGGCAGCCACCTGGACGTCAACTAATACCATTGGCAAACATCACAGAATTCAAAATGTTAAACAGGAGGGCCACTCTTTTGGTGAAAAGGTTTTGAGTACTGCTGTTTCTTCACATTCTTAGATTTCTATGATCACTAATTAAAGGGTGTAGCATTGACTAGTGTGGTATCTTGTAAATATTGTCTAATAGAAGGCCTGTGAGCTTTGGTATACTCAAAAGAAATGGCTAGGACAAGGACAGAGGGACGTTTAGGATAATACTAAAATACTTACCTGTAATCTTCATTAATCTTCATTAGCCTTAGTCTCTGGGGTCCGGGGACCATTATTACATCCCACACACCACTCCCTGTTTGCTGGCCTTCAATTTGGACATAGTATTACAAGAAGCGAGATATGATAAATAACACAAGGGGTTAGTGGTGGGTGGGCCCTATCTCACTTCCTGTTTCTTTCTCCTACAAGGATGGAACCACCCTCAAAATTGATTACTGTGACAAAGATTCCCAGGACTAAGGATAATTACGATTACCAGTAAGTAACTGGGCATTGCCGTGCATTCTATCTTTAAATGGGAAATGAAAGCCCTTCTTTTTGAAAGATATTTTATTTAATCTCTCATCTTCATTCTACAACTCGTTGGCTTAGTTTCCACACTGATTGCTTCTTTTTGATTAGCAACCTTCCTCTGCTTGTGCTGGGATTGAGGTTTAATTTTTTCTTTCTTCTTCCCTGCAACCCTTGTTGTTTGTTGATTAGTGTCCTTTCGCTGCACGATTAAGGCACTTTTTTCTTCTTCCCTGTCATCCTTATTGTTGTTGTCCCCCCACCCACATCACCATGTGTACCACCATCCTACCACCATAACCCAACCACCGCCACCCAACCGCCACAACCCCACCAACACCACATCACCCTATCTCCACTACACACCACCTTACCGCACCACCCTTATACTGCCACCCTACCAAACCCTAACCATCACCCTGCTACCACCACCACTCTAAACACCACCACACTACTAATCAACTCCACCACCACCACCCTCACCCTAACCACCACCACTATGCAAACCACCACCCTCACACCATCAACCTAACCTCCATCACCACCCTCTACCTAACCATCACCTTAACCATCATCACCAGCCTACCACCACCACACCCCTATCTCCCCCACCAGCACCCTAACCGCATCCATCACCATATCACCATCCTAACTACCACCCCAAACAGCACCCTAACCGCCACCACCCTAAACACCACCACCACTACCATCTTAACAACCACTGCCCTACGCTTAACACCACCACCACACTAACAAACCCACCACCACCTCTACCCTAACCACCACCCCAGCCCCCAATCTAACCACCACCAACCTAATCACCACTTCACTGGACGAAGTGGCCCAAGGAGTAGTGCTCAGTGTTGTGCTTACGGAGCCGTCCATATCCGAAGAGGCGCACCACCAAAGCTGCCGGGTGGGGTTCAGCACAACTCCACAGGTGGTCAAAGATTGAAGAGCCGAGAGTGACTATCAGAATAGTGAAAGTTTTCAATGATAGTGAAGAAAGAGGCCACGTTTCCAGTCATTATCAAAGATGACCCCGAGGTCAGCATGTCGCAAGGCCACAGAGATGGTTTGAATGAAAAAGATCACCAGACAGCATCGGTGTCAAGGCTGGCCGAGTTAGGAACCCTTTCTGCCCACTGGTAGGATTCAGGCGCAAGAAGTTTCTGATTTACCCTTGGAATCGGCTTCGCCGATTCTCTCCTTAAGTGGTTTTCCTGGTTGAGTGGCGCTTCCAATATGGCGGCTGCTGTGGTAGTTTCAGCAAAAGGGTTGTGGTTCTAGTGTTGAGAGGAAAGGAGAAGGATCCAGGTGTTCGCGCTCGCGTGTTAATCGCGCTGCGCACTTCAACTGTAGTTTTGAGGCGAATGGAGCGTTTCAACTTCGCTCGTTCGCCGTTCTGGAGTTTTTTAGTCAGGGGAGTTTTGCCTTCCAGCGTATCTCCGCCTGACACCTTCCTGCAGTTCCGAGCAGCGTCTCTGGAGGTTCTAGAGTTCTCCGTTCTTTTATTTGTTCTTCATTTTCCTGCTCCGGTTGGGTCTTGTGAGTATAGTGAGTGGTGTGAAAGGCAGCGAGTCTTCTAAGACCCTCAATGCTGCCCGGTGCAGGGTTCCACCTCTAATTCACTTTGGGTTCGCTATCAAAATAATGAGGCAAGGCGCTGGAAACTGGAAGACAAGAAGAAGGTTTATTTCTCATGAGGAGATCGCGTCAACTGAGACACCGGGATGTCTCAGTGAGGTGTTCTGCTGGCAATGCTTTTGGCTCTTCCTTTTATACAGGTTTTACACAATGTATTTGTTTCATTTATCATGGTTACAAGCTTGGAGTCTCCGCCCCGGGCAGGTTGTCACACAAGCCCGACATTGTTTCATCAACATGGTTACACAAGCCCAACATTAACTCTCCTCCCGCCCGGGTCAAAAACAGACAATTTAATTGCAGCTGGACCTTGCTTCAAGGTCTAAAAAGAGTGAGACCGGCCAGATCTAAGAGTACGTTCTGTTGATAAAAACAGGTCCCATTGTTGGCTAAAACAAGTCTTGCTGTGTGCAGTGCAATAAACCATGTTTGCAAGAGTCTGTTTGGTGTTTGTAACCTGTTTGTGCAGGGATGAGAGGAAAGACGAGTTTGAGGCAGCAGGTGATGTTGATGTTTGTCGTGGAGATAGTTTATAGCCCCCAGCACACATATCAGGTTTGGTCAGAGAGTCAGAAGGCTGAGAGGACAGGGTGAAATGGAGGTGACCAACAGAGTACAAAATGGCTGTGGTCAATCAGAATGACTGTAGTTTATGTGCACGTAGGAACTTTCATCAGACAAGATGGCGCAGAATGTTCATGATTGTTGTTTTGTTCTTAACAGTCGCCCCTTTGAACATAACTAGCCAGCTTGTCAGTCTATTTCGATCTCCATAATGTCCTGTATCTCTTGATCATACATTACTCTCATTTTTGTTAGCTGAGTGTCCATAGTCTTAGGGTGCAAGGTAGTTATGCAAAGATAACACAAAGGTGGTATACAGTGTATACCCAAACAACAACCACATATTGTCAATACTGGGACCAAGAGAATCATTGATATTTTCCAACCCCACTCCTTCAAGATGCCCCAAAGCCAACTTCCAATTGGCCAAGTCTCTGATCCTTGATGAATTTCTGAAGATAGTCTATGGAGATGTTCGATTGCTTCATAGACAGAAGGTGAATTATCAGGCTGCGTCGAGGAACTGTGATGAGGCAGAGTCTGTTTGATCAATGTCTTTAGAACGCTTTTCTTGATGATGCTCTGCAGGGGCTGTGTAGGTTGGTGGTAGAACAAAGGCGATGTAGCACGTGCCCCCTAGTTTCCTGGGAGCCAGGTGTAGGCTTTGGTTCCACAAACAAAGTACATATTGGGTGATGCAACAAGCGCTGGGGGTTGGCAGTGTTCAAAGTCCTTACAATGTTACAAGTGCTGTGACCCACATTCTTAGTCCCACGGCCTTCAATGCATACAAGGCCTGAGACGTTCACCACAGATAGGGCCACAGTCGGTGTTGCAGCAGTTCTTTTCTTCAGGTAGGAAAATGTGGCTCTGACAGGATTATTGAACACTTGTATTTCCACTCGTTCTTTGGAGGGGACATTCATTGGGAATGTCGTATTGGAGGTGTGAGGGTAAAAGGGAGCTGATGTTCTTCCTGTTTGGTTTAGCCAGAACTCGTTGTAGAACTGAGCGGTTGTCCCATCGGAAGTGGCATTGTCTTTGTAACTTTCTTGTGGGAGCATCATCCAGGCAAGGCAAGATCCATGAACAGAAAAGGGTGGAGGGATGAAAGGGATGGAATGTTCAGTGGCATGTGGTAGCAGCCCACAGACCCAACAGTTAGTGGCATTGGTGGCAAGATTGTGCTGGTGCAGCATCTGTACGAAAGAATTATTCCAGAATTCTTTGCGTCGTTCTCGGAGATGTGGCGGTAGTGATACCAGGTAGTGTTCTTTCTTTGTGATTGGTTGCATGGTTGGTGACAATGTTCTGTATGCAGGTGCATTCTCTTCAATGATCCAGAGTGTGACCATTAGCAGGAGGCAGGTGAGAAATGCAGCTACAAGTGCAATTGTCTTTGTACTGTGCAGTTCAAAAGTCTTGGTGTCTTTGCGGTGGCTTTGCAGGTGTTCCGTTTCTTCCATCATCTTCGAGGAGCTCACCAACTGTTAGGACCACAGACTTTTGTCTGGTGTTTTTCCTGGTAGCGTTGTTTGGCTGTGCTACCGATCTGAGACTCTGACTCAGTTAGTGGCCTGGTTGTTGGAGCTCCCCCTTTTTGTCGATCTTAGGTTGTACCCTTTCCTGGATGGCACCGTGGGGTCGGGAAATTCTGATAGTTCAAGGGTGTCTTCTTGTGGGTAGCAACTCAGAACTGGTCGGTCTCTCGCGAGTACTTCCTCTTGCACCTTCACCCCTTCACAGGTTGCCAGGGTTGGAGGGACTCGTTTGCAATGGAGCGTGCAGTCAGTTTCATTTTATTTCCACTCGGAGGGCAGTTCGGGTAGTGCTCAGGACTTGCCAGGGGCCCGTCCACCTAGGCTCCAGATTCTTCGTTATCAAACATGGTCGCCTGGCTTTATTTCATGTCCCGGGCCCCTGGATACGTCAGGCAAGGCTTGCTGCACCTGTTGGTGGATAATTGTTAGCTCGTTTGTCAATTTATGCAAGTAATCTGCGTAGTTCTGTCTCCTGCCGTGGCTCGGGCAGTAATGTCTGCTAGTGCATTTCCCTGTCCAATGAGATCAGTCACTTTCCTATGTGCTTGGCATTTTATCACTGCTAACTTCTTGGGGAGGAGGACTGCTTGCGTCAAGGCGGAGACTAAATCTCCATGCAGGATGGGTGTACCGTGTGAAGTCAGGAACCCTCTTTCTTTCCATAAGATTCCAAAATGGTGAACCACCCTGAAGGCATATTGGCTGTCGGTGTATATGTTAACTGTCGTGTCAGTCGCTAAGATCGGTCGGGACAAAGGGTTGGAGGAGGGCGTACCGTCAAATCCTATTGAGGTCACATGTGAGCCTGACAAGGGTGCCCTTGAAATCAGTCGTTTGGATAGTGCACTACGTGTTGCTCCTGTGTCTACCAGAAATGGCGACTTTGTGCCCAGGACCTCAGTGGTAACATAAGGGCCTTGCTGATCAACATAGAGCTCGACTGGATCCCTCCCTTGCCCCTGGCTGTCCTATGCAAAGTCGTACGTATTGTCATAATCTGTCTGTTGGTACTGATTCTGTTTGGGATGGTCAAATGTGTTCACTCTTCCTGGCCTTTCCTTGCTTGCTTCACTCGTGTACCCTCTCCCACGTCCTCTTCCTCTCTGTCCACTTGCTATTTCCCTCGCCCCTCTGCCCCTACCAGCTCCTAACAAAGCCGGGCATTGGGTTTTCCAGTGTCCATATTCTTTGCAAAATGCACATTGATCCTGTCCTAGGTCTTGGCGTCCTACATATGATGTCGATGAATTGTTACTAGGTGGCTGTACTCTAGGGGTATTCTGCTGGTATCCTCCCTATATTGCTCCCTTCCTGTATTCGCCCCCTGGAGTTGTGCTACCATTACCCTTTCCTTCAAGTCCTTCTTTTTCCTTTCTGTAGCCCTGTCATTTTCGTTTTTTTGATGCTCATAGTACTGGGCCATTTGGAGAATGGCCGCCGGTTTAGATGCTGCCCAACTACTTTCGCTGGCTTGTAATTTCTGGGATACATCTGGCAGTAGTCCTTTGACATAGTTCTGCACAAATAAGTGGTGTCCGTTTGCGGTGGACATGTCTTGTCCACTGTAATCGGAGAACACTGTTTCAAATCTGGAGAAATACTCTGAGACATCCTCTTGTGGTTTCTGGCGGCACGCGGTTACTATGGACCAGTCTATCTTTTTCTCTGGGATCAGCGTTTTCACTTTCTGCACTATTTTGTCAGGGAGGTCCAATATTGCTTTAACCGGTTTTTGACCAGGGTTCCGCTGTTTATCTAGTGTGTTAAGTTGTTCCCAGGTATGACCAAGCAGTTCGGTATGGTCTATTTTCCTAATCTGTTTCCACACATCTGCTGGCAAACATAACCCGAAGAACAAGTCTATGTCGGCAAGTGTCATTATTGTTGATCCCAGAGCGGTACCTAGCTCGGTGTAAAGGCGGTGGGGTTCTTTCGTAAATCCGGTAGAGATTTACGGAACGTCAAAATGTCCTGTCTGTCCCATGGTTGATACACCCAATTGTAGACCACCCTACCTCTAGCGTCTTGATGGTTTATATCGTCATTAGTCCCTTGTCCTCTAGGAGGTACCCAGTAAGGGGCAGCTTCTTTTATTGGCATCATGCTATCTGTTTTTTCCACTGGGGTCCTGCTACCTTAGTTGTCCTGTCCCTATCTATCTGTCCTTGTTCTATGAGGTGACGCAATACTTCTAGTGTGGATGAAAATAGTTCTGCAACATCGTTGTCGTCTTCATCTCCGATGTCTACCTTCCTGTAGAGAGCCACTAATCGCTCGGGCCCTACGTCTTGGTACTTCTCTTCATATGCAGTAAGGGTGTGGTAACAGAGACGTACAATAAAGTATCGTTTGCGGTTTTCAACATAGGAGTTGCATATGTCAGTTACATACTCTTCTGTCTCCTTCCTATCTATGAGGGATTTAACTATTTTATCAATGCCTGCTCGCTCATTTTTACTTAATCGCGGGACCCTGGGTGCTCCTTTTTCTTTTGATCCTACCTCTACTACTGTATCCTTTGATGAGGCATTTGGTGTGGGTGACTCGGTGGGAGCAGAGGCGGTGGAGACTGAGGCGATCGTGCCATCTCCAGCTATACTTTGGTGGTCCTGTCGTTGTACTACGGGATGAGTAGGGGCATAAGGGGGTGGCATGTATATGATTGGGGGACCTAACAATAAATCATCATCTACCCTTTGTTTTGCTGGTAACTTGGGGTAAAGAGTCGAGGGCGTTCTAACAGGGCATTGACCTGATATTTTTGATTCCTGTTCCTTTTTATCGATTTCCTTTTCTTTTAGTTTTTCTTCTAATCTTTTACAGGCTTGGTAAGCTGATTTTCGCGTTTCTTTATCTTGTCTAGCTTCGTCCCTTTTCTTTCTTTGAGCTGCCTCTTTTCGCCATAAGCCAAAACTGTCAAACATGGCTGGTCTAGTTTTCTTTTTGTGGAGAGCTAATTCTAACATTTCTATTTTAGCGGGATGGAAAGATCCCGTCAGTGGCCACTGATTTACCCGGTCCTTCCTAGTGTATTTATGCCATAGTTTGCTATAAGCTACGCTGGCTAATCCATACTTTACGTACATGTCCTTGTTAGGGGTGCCTTCCGGCGGTGCCGGCTGACTGACCTCTAACAAACGGTCTGGTCCAAAACAATTACAATCAAACAATCTAGAGAAAACAGGCATGACGTATTTATCGGTCAAAATGAATATCTCAATCAATCAATTTAGACAAAAGGTCTGCACTACCTGTCCTTCGCTGTCTGCAAAGAGAGAATATTCCTATTCTACGTTGTTTGCAAGCAGGGAATGTCTCAAATAACTCTATCAAAAAAGGAATACTAGTATTTCAATCAAACTATTCAATCAATCAATTTAAGTCGTTTTTTTTTTTCACGACCTTACCCGGACCGTATGGACAGTTCTTAGTCTTCCCCTTCCAGCGCCTGGTTGTCCTCTCACTCCAACAATCAATGCAGCGTTCCTCTAAGGTCCCAGTCAGGACCGCAGGTCACTCGAGAGAGGTCCGTTCGGAACCGGTGAAGTTCAGTCGATCGGCAGCCAGACAAGGGTCTTCTCAGGCAGGTATACCCCAATCGTTTAGTTGTTCACTCCGTCGTTAGGACCTCTCTACTGGACCCACGCGTCGCTGATGGCCCCTACGATTGGGCGCCAATTTGTGAAAGGCAGCGAGTCTTCTAAGACCCTCAATGCTGCCCGGTGCAGGGTTCCACCTCTAATTCACTTTGGGTTCGCTATCAAAATAATGAGGCAAGGCGCTGGAAACTGGAAGACAAGAAGAAGGTTTATTTCTCATGAGGAGATCGCGTCAACTGAGACACCGGGATGTCTCAGTGAGGTGTTCTGCTGGCAATGCTTTTGGCTCTTCCTTTTATACAGGTTTTACACAATGTATTTGTTTCATTTATCATGGTTACAAGCTTGGAGTCTCCGCCCCGGGCAGGTTGTCACACAAGCCCGACATTGTTTCATCAACATGGTTACACAAGCCCAACATTAACTCTCCTCCCGCCCGGGTCAAAAACAGACAATTTAATTGCAGCTGGACCTTGCTTCAGGGTCTAAAAAAGA
The DNA here is from genome assembly GCA_963921515.1 of Calotriton arnoldi. Lineage (NCBI taxonomy): Eukaryota > Metazoa > Chordata > Amphibia > Caudata > Salamandridae > Calotriton > Calotriton arnoldi. The sequence continues at coordinate 131,706 of CAWUFW010001331.1, forward strand.
GTGAGACCGGCCAGATCTAAGAGTACGTTCTGTTGATAAAAACAGGTCCCATTGTTGGCTAAAACAAGTCTTGCTGTGTGCAGTGCAATAAACCATGTTTGCAAGAGTCTGTTTGGTGTTTGTAACCTGTTTGTGCAGGGATGAGAGGAAAGACGAGTTTGAGGCAGCAGGTGATGTTGATGTTTGTCGTGGAGATAGTTTATAGCCCCCAGCACACATATCAGGTTTGGTCAGAGAGTCAGAAGGCTGAGAGGACAGGGTGAAATGAAGGTGACCAACAGAGTACAAAATGGCTGTGGTCAATCAGAATGACTGTAGTTTATGTGCACGTAGGAACTTTCATCAGACAAGATGGCGCAGAATGTTCATGATTGTTGTTTTGTTCTTAACAGTGGGAGAAGCTTCGCTCACTTGAAGTAAGTCCCAGCAATCAAATAAGCTTCCGTTTTTAGCGCAGCTAATATCAGCAGATGTATACTCGAGCTCCCGCTTTTCCAGCGCGCAGGATTACGCCGTTAAACCTTCCAGGCTATTGGAATTTTCGTCATCTGCGCATAGCCAAGCTACAGTAAGATTTCCTAGCGGCAGAGTCATTCAGTCTTCAGCGCTTTCAGCTTTCATTTAGTTGGTGTCATAGCCTTTACCTTCCAGTGAAGTTAACTGTGCAGGTAAAGAACTAATTCGCTTAGGAGCAGCAGAAAGTATCCCTCAGCGCGAATTTCTGAATAGACTTTCTTTGATAGTACTAATTCCGAGGATTCCTAGTACTAACCTTGCAATTCTTCTACGATATTGACTTCAATTCATTATTAAGACTTGCATTTGAAACACAATAGTAAAACAACATGAAAAGGCAGTAGTTTCAGTCAAATTCATTTCTTTAAAGTATGTAGAAATATAGATATATATTATACTTACCAACTTGCTCATTCCAACTGCCAACTGCAAAGAAAAGAAAGACAAGTGAGAACAATATCATTTGCATCTATCTATTTAAGAACTGCTACATTTATATTTATAAGAGAGAAGCTAATCACTGCAGAAGTGAAGGTATGAGATACGTTTGGGCAAACTCATAGAGTGTAATTGTGAAGTTAGGAGGGTGAGAAATGTATTAATGCTGTCATTTGTGTTTTCAGGTGCCAGGCTGAATCACTAGAATTCCCGAGAGGAAGAGGCACAGCAGTGGAGTCTCTCTTTTTGTCCCTTTCCCCTTTCCCCCTCTTTACTGGCGGTTGATTACATCATCCGCTTTCTGTGAAGTTTGGGATTGGAGGAAAAGTCATCTGCTCCTGTGGAAGTCTTAGTTAACCAGGTGCGTGGTACTTGACAATCGGAGAGAATGCCACCATCACTGTCAGTAAGTTCCACACAGGTCTACAATGCTGCCGCCTTCTTAAAATCATCACCCCCATTTGATACCGCCAAGAGGCAGAATATTGGTTACAGATGGACTGCCTGGAGAGAGACATTTGATGATTTCATTGATGCGATTGAATAAACAGATAACAAGAAGATTATCAAGTACCTTAAGAATCTTGCTGGTGAATGTGTAAAAGAAGTCATAAAGAAAATGCTGCGAGCTGACGAAATTACATACAGTCAATTAAAGCAGCCTTGAATCTCAAGTTCAATCCAATGCCAAATGTAGATTACGAAAGGTATATCTTCAGTCAAGAACCCCAGAAGGCCGGTGAGACCGTTGACGAATTTGTTGAGAGACTGGATACGCTCAAACACTGTAAATTCAATTAATTTAATGATGAGGAAGCTACACGCCCCAGAGTGATTGACAGATGCTTGTCAGATTCGTTCAGACGACGAATGGTGAGAGAAACTATTAGTCTGGAGCAAGTTCTCCTGGCTGCCAGAGATGAAGAGCGTGCTAATCGACAAACTGCTGACATGGAGGCTGAAGGTGCCCAGAGTGAGTGAGTTAGTCATGAATGTGAAAAGGAAGCCAAAGCACAAGGCCGAGGGACGCAGACTGAATTCTTCAAAGAAAAAGAAGTTGTGCTTCAGGTATGGATTTTTGTTTACACACGAAGGTAAATGTCCAGCCATTGGGCAAACCTGCAAAGGCTGTGGAAAGGAGAACCATTTTGTAATGGTTTGCAAGGAGAAGGAAAAAGTAAGTGCGTCACGGCACGAAGACAAAATGGCTGCCAGAACCTTTCAGACACATGCCGATGAGGCCAAGCGACCACATCAGCTGAAATAGATCGACACCTAACGAAGTGGATCAACATCTAAATCTTTGTCAAACAGTTCTTATGTATCAATGTCAAGAGAAAGTGAAGAAGATGATTGTGCCAAGTCGATGTTTACCTCAGAGAAACGTGTGCATGTTGTACTGGCCGCATGTGAGGAAAAATACCGGTCCAAGAGAAGTTGACATGACAAAGCACCAAAGGCATTCAAACATTGTCTGAAAAATCACACTAAAGGTCAATGGTTGTTAAATACCTTTCATTATCGATAGTGGTGCATCAATAAAAATTAACTTATGCTATCGAAAACTAAACTGTGTACGTGGGCTGCATCGACATCACTAAAAAATCAAGGTTCATTTGAAGCAATGATGAAGCATAAGAAAACAAAAGTACAAGCACCCATTCATGTACTTCAAGGTACAACATCAAGTGCCTGTTTGCTCAGCTTAAGCACAGCTGCTAATATGGCACTGATATCCGTGAACTATAACATGAATGCTCATCACGAAATAGTAAGTCAATTTCCTTAGTTGTTTAATGAGTTGGGAAAACTCAAGACTACGAAAGTCCAATTACACATTAATGAGGACGTCTCTCATAATGCTTAAAGACACCGATTAATTGCATTTCACTTACAGGACGTTTTGAAAAAGATCTTAAATCCTTCCTCAAACACAATATCATTGAAGGTGCCACTTGTCCAGCTCCATGGGTTTCTCCCATAGTGGTAATACCCAAAAAGGAAAGTGAAGGAACTGTATGCATCTGCGTGGATATGCGTCACACAAATAAGGCAATTGAAACAGAACAACATCCAGGACTGCACATTGCTGACATGATAACACAATTGAATGGTGTGAAGGTATTCTCTCAACTTGATCTGAATAAAGGATATCATCAGTCGAAACTCGAAGAGAATCACAGGTACATTACAACCTTTTCTACATATGCTGGTCTGTTCTGTTACAAAAGACTAGGTTTTGGTGAGCCATCAGCTGCAGAGCTATTCCAAGATGTAATTTGACGAATCATACAGCTGTATAGTGATGACATATTGGTTTCCGGAGCTACACAAAAGGAGCGTGACAAGGCTCTCACGCAGGTTCGTCAGTTGCTCGCTGATGTCTGTTTAACTTTGAATGCAGAGAAATGTGAGTTCCATAAGACAAAGTTACAATTCTTTGGCCATATCTTTTCTGATGGGGGTATGACACCCGATCCAGCTCAAGTGCAAGCGCTAGTCCCCCACAAGATGTTTCCATGTTACGTTCATTCCTTGGCATGGACAGCTAATGCTCTAGATACAAACAAGACTTTGCCACTAACATTCCGCCATTAAGAGACTTGCCGAAAAGTTTTCTTTTGTTTTGTCACATGAATGCGAGCAAAGTTTCCAGAAAATTAAACAAGCTATTGAGAACGCTACTGAAATTGCATACTTCGATCCAGCGCCTCATACTGACGTTGTTGTTGATGCTAGCCCTGTCTAGTTATGTACCATCCTTGCACTGCACAGCGGATACCCAAAAGCACGAAGACGTGTTGTGGAATATGCAAACCAAAGTTTGTCCCAACCTGAACTTGCACATTCACAACCTGAGAAGGAAAGATTAGCAGTGGTGTTGACCTTTGAATTTTTCAACTCATTTTTGTATGAGAAGCCCTTCAAGCTTGTGACAGATCACCAAGTATTGTTGACTATCTTAGGCAATCCAAAGGCAAAAATGCCTCGTCGCATTGAAAATTGGGGTCTGCGATTGCAAGAATACAACTACACCATTGTGCATTGTCCAGGGAAAGATCAGAACCCAGCCGACTACTTCTCCCAAGTGCCTCTACAATGCCCTGGTACCCATTCTAAAACGGCTGAAGCTTGCATAAATCTCATAGTGAAATCAAGCACCCCAGCTGCCATTTCGTTCAAACAAATTGTCACTGCCACGAGTCAGGATAGTGATATGCTGAAACTGAAAGACATTAATACACATCAGTCTTGATACCAGCACCCTCGACCTCTTACCAATGACAGTGAATATCAGAAGTTTAAAAATATCAAAGATGAACTGTCTGTTTACTCAGGAATGTATCATTCTGAGAGGTTTGAGAATTGTCATTCCGGAGAGTCTGTGACAACAGATAATTGAAGTGGCCCATGAAGGACATTGTGGAATCGTTGCCAGTAAACGAGCTTTTCGAGACTGAGTCTGGTTTTCACATCTCGATGAGAGAGTTGAAAGAGAATTAAAGGCCTGTCATCTATGCAACTGCCTGTCATCGAAGACCTCTCAACGCCCTTTAAACATGTCAGAGTTGCCAACGCATGCATGGGAGAGAATTGCCGTTGACTTCTTCGGTCCTCTTGACAACAGACATCACCTGATGGTGATCGTTGATGAATTCTCCTGTTTTCCATTGACCTATAACTCAAGAACGTGTCATTGAGAGATTAGACAGCAAAGTTGTGACCTGGGGTGTTCCTGTGACTTTAAAATCTGATAACGGCCCACCTTTCATCAGTTGAGAATTTAGAGACTTTCTCAGTCATCTTAATGTGAGGCATCAGAAGAGCACACCTCTTTGGCCACAGGTCAATGGACTTCTCGAACGTTTCATGAGTACTCTTAAGAAAGCTGTCCAGCATGCTGTACTAGAAAAACTTGACCTTAAAAATGTCTTAAATTCTACTTTTCAAACTTACTGTTTGACCCCTCACTCGACCACAGGTGAGAGCCCTGCAACCATGCTGTTCAGGAGAGCCATGACCACCAAGTTACCTCAAAGGACCAACAGAAGATCAAATATTGAGGAAAACACCTGCTTGAAAAACTTGGATCGTAAGAGGAAAATGAAGCCCTATGCAGACAAGCGTCGACATGCAAAAGATGTTACATTCAATAAAGGAGATCGAGTGCTTGTTCGTCAACATAGAAAACGAATGTCTCATGCTCCTTTCGATGCTGATTCATTTCATGCTGTGACCAGCAAAGGACACATTGTGACTGCCCAACATCCTGGGAAGTCCATTACACGAGACTCCTCGCATTTCAGACATGTGGCTCATTGCTCGTCAGGCACTGATGTCAATGGAGAGACTGGGTCTGAAGGGACAAGTGAAGAACCCCTGACTGCTGCTGTTTCTCCATCACTAAGGCCAGTCATGGACACTTCAACTGCCTGTCCCCAGTTTCCGAAGACACGGTCACGACATGTGATCAAAGCACCAGGAGGAATCATTGAAGAGTTATAATTGTGTACATATTTGTAAAAAATGGATTGAAATTTTTTATTTAACAGAGGAAGAGACATAGTGTTGCGTGTGTTGAGTCTGTAATAAAAGAACCCTTGTTGCTCCTGATGAACTCTGCAGAACTGTGAGGTAAGCATCAGAGCATAGTGAAGTGAATGCAGGTTTAGAATATTGAGTTTGTGGTTACCCGCAGAAGAATAAAGATGTGTTATATTAAGCTCTGTGTGTGGCGTAGTCATAGGCGAGTAACCACGTTGCGCTCTCGCCTGTGTGCTTCTGTTCAGTGCTCGACATTGCTCTCTCTGGCCTGTGCCAACTCTGTCTTACTTCTGACCCTGTCATCCATGATCCTTCCCCCATCAGCGCCCTCTGTGTTGCTTCCACCAGTGCTTTCCTTGTTTTATCCCTGACCCACTTTTATTTTTGTTTTAATGCTTTGGCACTAACTTTTTGTTTTCATTTGCCTACCCAATCTTGGATTAGTAAATAAAAAGAATTTAAAAAACCCTTGCATTTGTAGGCATTGGGGCACATACCTACAAAATGACATGGCTCCAGCGGGTGTGCCATGGCACATTTTTTGTTTTGGTTTCCTCTTTAGCCATGCTGCACAAGATCACTAAAACCATTGACAAAGCCATACCTGCCAACTCACACGGTGCCACCGTGTGTCACACAATTTCGGCTCACTTCACAAGGTCACCTGGTGAGGAGCCGAAATCACACAGTGGCAGAGAAAACAAGCTGAAAACCACTGTAAACAGTGAATTTTCAGCTCGTTTTCGGAAGCTGTAAGTAGCCGATGTCCATTAAAAGGTGTGAGAAAACCTCAGGACATCAGCGACAGGCTCGATGACCCTTTGTTTTGGGTTTTGTTTGGGAGGGGTGGGGGCTTGGTGAGGGGCAGAGTGCCTCTTAGATAGCTCTCAGAACCAGGCCCCACCCCCTCCAAGGCCCCACCCCTCCTCACACAGTGAAGTTATTTTGTAAGTTGGCAGGTATGTAGGGTGACCAGACGTTCCATATTTCCCTGGACAGTCCAGTTTTTTGTGGACTGTCCTGGCGTCCCTACAGTTGTAATTAAAACTGACAAATGTCCCGGTTTAAGGGAGAGGGGCGGGTAGCGTGAACATTTGATGTAAATAGTTTTGCTTTCGTATTAAAGACTCTCATACTGTGCTGGCGTGTTATTGAAGCAGCACATTAGGATGTTAATTGGGGCACATCAGATTCCGAAAAGACCCTCAGTTGACACCCAAGCTTTTTAGCTGTCCCCTAATGTTCATCACAACATCTGGGAATGAAGGAGGGTCTATTTAATGAAAACACAGTTTATACTATTTTCGTTTGGATTGTGGAGCGTGGGCACAACTTTAATGCTATCTCACCTTCAAAAAGAAACCCTGTATGTTCTATTTTTGGTTCCATATTATAGCAAAGGCAAATGTATTTTTTTTTATGGATCCTTGTGGATCTCTCCATGTTATATGTTGTAGGCACGTCTGTACTTGTATAATTTGCTTTTGGCACTTTCAGCTCTGTGAGTTCCTTTTATAGGTACATATCATCCTCCCGCAGTCTCTCGCTGGGGCCAGGTCACGCCAACTACGCTTCACGCGTCTCCCAGTGACTGCGGGACATCGCCGACAGAGACTCCCTGGCCTGTACAGCTGCCGGCTGCATGCGGCGGCCCACCTCACCGTGCTCCGCTGTGCCTGAGGGGCAGGGCTCTTTTTCTCTCTCCATCGGCACAAGGGAAGTCCTGCCCCGCAAGCTGAACACATCACCATCACAGCAGTGTAGAGGCCACCCCTACTGCTCCTGACTCACCAGAGCTCCATACCCCAAGAGAAACCCCCACAAGGCTGTGGGGCATCAGGAAACAAACAAAAAAAAAGTTTACAAAAGAGTGAGGAAAATGCCAACGATTCAAGGCTCCTAGCTCAAGAAGCGATACAAAAGGGGATGATGGACGGAACGTTTGAGCCAATCAAACACTCACCCCCAGTCAACTGATCTGGGTTTAATCCATCATCATTCTTTAGCTCACTCCACCACCCCAGTTCAGACATGGCCATATGCAAATCAGTCTGACCCTGTGCCTCATGGGAACAGTCCAGCACGAACTGCCAAGCCATGTCTTCCCTGGACCGGAAACAAGCATCCTAGGACCGGTTTCTGGCATTCCAGCCGTCATCAGCCAGGCTTGCTTGAATCCAGTGGCAAAGTGAGCAAGGGACCCACGTCTGGGCATACCCCCGCCAACTTAGGGCAAACAAAGCGATACAAAAGGGGATGATGGACGGAACGTTTGAGCCAATCAAACACTCACCCCCAGTCAACTGATCTGGGTTTAATCCATCATCATTCTTTAGCTCACTCCACCACCCCAGTTCAGACATGGCCATATGCAAATCAGTCTGACCCTGTGCCTCATGGGAACAGTCCAGCACGAACTGCCAAGCCATGTCTTCCCTGGACCGGAAACAAGCATCCTAGGACCGGTTTCTGGCATTCCAGCCGTCATCAGCCAGGCTTGCTTGAATCCAGTGGCAAAGTGAGCAAGGGACCCACGTCTGGGCATACCCCCGCCAACTTAGGGCAAACAAAGCGATACAAAAGGGGATGATGGACGGAACGTTTGAGCCAATCAAACACTCACCCCCAGTCAACTGATCTGGGTATAATCCATCATCATTCTTTAGCTCACTCCACCACCCCAGTTCAGACATGGCCATATGCAAATCAGTCTGACCCTGTGCCTCATGGGAACAGTCCAGCACGAACTGCCAAGCCATGTCTTCCCTGGACCGGAAACAAGCATCCTAGGACCGGTTTCTGGCATTCCAGCCGTCATCAGCCAGGCTTGCTTGAATCCAGTGGCAAAGTGAGCAAGGGACCCACGTCTGGGCATACCCCCGCCAACTTAGGGCAAACAAAGCGATACAAAAGTTGGCGGGGGTATGCCCAGACGTGGGTCCCTTGCTCACTTTGCCACTGGATTCAAGCAAGCCTGGCTGATGACGGCTGGAATGCCAGAAACCGGTCCTAGGATGCTTGTTTCCGGTCCAGGAAGACATGGCTTGGCAGTTCGGGCTGTACTGTTCCATGAGACACAGGGTCAGACTGATTTGCATATGGCCATGTCTGAACTGGGGTGGTGGAGTGAGCTAAAGAATGATGATGGATTAAACCCAGATCAGTGGACTGGGGTGAGTGTTTGATTGGCTCAAGCGTTCCGTCCATCATCCCCTTGTATACGCTTGTTCGCCCTAAGTTGGCGGGGGTATGCCCAGACGTGGGTCCCTTGCTCACTTTGCCACTGGATTCAAGCAAGCCTGGCTGATGACGGCTGGAATGTCAGAAACCGGTCCTAGGATGCTTGTTTCCGGTCCAGAGAAGACATGGCTTGGCAGTTCGGGCTGTACTGTTCCCATGAGGCACAGGGTCAGACTGATTTGCATATGGCCATGTCTGAACTGGGGTGGTGGAGTGAGCTAAAGAATGATGATGGATTAAACCCAGATCAGTGGACTGGGGTGAGTGTTTGATTGGCTCAATGCTCCGTCCATCATCCCCTTTGTATCGCTTGTTCGCCCTAAGTTGGCGGAGTATGCCCAGACGTGGGTCCCTTGCTCACTTTGCCACTGGATTCAAGCAAGCCTGGCTGATGACGGCTGGAATGCCAGAAACCGGTCCTAGGATGCTTGTTTCCGGTCCAGGAAGACATGGCTTGGCAGTTCGGGCTGTACTGTTCCCATGAGGCACAGGGTCAGACTGATTTGCATATGGCCATGTCTGAACTGGGGTGGTGGAGTGAGCTAAAGAATGATGATGGATTAAACCCAGATCAGTGGACTGGGGGTGAGTGTTTGATTGGCTCAAGCGTTCCGTCCATCATCCCCTTTGTATCGCTTTGTTCGCCCTAAGTTGGCGGGGGTATGCCCAGACGTGGGTCCCTTGCTCACTTTGCCACTGGATTCAAGCAAGCCTGGCTGATGACGGCTGGAATGCCAGAAACCGGTCCTAGGATGCTTGTTTCCGGTCCAGGGAAGACATGGCTTGGCAGTTCGGGCTGTACTGTTCCCATGAGGCACAGGGTCAGACTGATTTGCATATGGCCATGTCTGAACTGGGGTGGTGGAGTGAGCTAAAGAATGATGATGGATTAAACCTAGATCAGTGGACTGGGGGTGAGTGTTTGATTGGCTCAAGCGTTCCGTCCATCATCCCCTTTTGTATCGCTTTGTTCGCCCTAAGTTGGCGGGGGTATGCCCAGACGTGGGTCCCTTGCTCACTTTGCCACTGGATTCAAGCAAGCCTGGCTGATGACGGCTGGAATGCCAGAAACCGGTCCTAGGATGCTTGTTTCCGGTCCAGGGAAGACATGGCTTGGCAGTTCGGGCTGTACTGTTCCCATGAGGCACAGGGTCAGACTGATTTGCATAAGGCCATGTCTGAACTGGGGTGGTGGAGTGAGCTAAAGAATGATGATGGATTAAACCCAGATCAGTGGACTGGGGGTGAGTGTTTGATTGGCTCCAAGCGTTCCGTCCATCATCCCCTTTTGTATCGCTTTGTTCGCCCTAAGTTGGCGGGGGTATGCCCAGACGTGGGTCCCTTGCTCACTTTGCCACTGGATTCAAGCAAGCCTGGCTGATGACGGCTGGAATGCCAGAAACCGGTCCTAGGATGCTTGTTTCCGGTCCAGGGAAGACATGGCTTGGCAGTTCGGGCTGTACTGTTCCCATGAGGCACAGGGTCAGACTGATTTGCATATGGCCATGTCTGAACTGGGGTGGTGGAGTGAGCTAAAGAATGATGATGGATTAAACCCAGATCAGTGGACTGGGGGTGAGTGTTTGATTGGCTCAAGCGTTCCGTCCATCATCCCCTTTTGTATCGCTTTGTTCGCCCTAAGTTGGCGGGGGTATGCCCAGACGTGGGTCCCTTGCTCACTTTGCCACTGGATTCAAGCAAGCCTGGCTGATGACGGCTGGAATGCCAGAAACCGGTCCTAGGATGCTTGTTTCCGGTCCAGGGAAGACATGGCTTGGCAGTTCGGGCTGTACTGTTCCCATGAGGCACAGGGTCAGACTGATTTGCATATGGCCATGTCTGAACTGGGGTGGTGGAGTGAGCTAAAGAATGATGATGGATTAAACCCAGATCAGTGGACTGGGGGTGAGTGTTTGATTGGCTCAAGCGTTCCGTCCATCATCCCCTTTTGTATCGCTTTGTTCGCCCTAAGTTGGCGGGGGTATGCCCAGACGTGGGTCCCTTGCTCACTTTGCCACTGGATTCAAGCAAGCCTGGCTGATGACGGCTGGAATGCCAGAAACCGGTCCTAGGATGCTTGTTTCCGGTCCAGGGAAGACATGGCTTGGCAGTTCGGGCTGTACTGTTCCCATGAGGCACAGGGTCAGACTGATTTGCATATGGCCATGTCTGAACTGGGGTGGTGGAGTGAGCTAAAGAATGATGATGGATTAAACCCAGATCAGTGGACTGGGGGTGAGTGTTTGATTGGCTCAAGCGTTCCGTCCATCATCCCCTTTTGTATCGCTTTGTTCGCCCTAAATTGGCGGGGGTATGCCCAGACGTGGGTCCCTTGCTCACTTTGCCACTGGATTCAAGCAAGCCTGGCTGATGACGGCTGGAATGCCAGAAACCGGTCCTAGGATGCTTGTTTCCGGTCCAGGGAAGACATGGCTTGGCAGTTCGGGCTGTACTGTTCCCATGAGGCACAGGGTCAGACTGATTTGCATATGGCCATGTCTGAACTGGGGTGGTGGAGTGAGCTAAAGAATGATGATGGATTAAACCCAGATCAGTGGACTGGGGGTGAGTGTTTGATTGGCTCAAGCGTTCCGTCCATCATCCCCTTTTGTATCGCTTTGTTCGCCCTAAGTTGGCGGGGGTATGCCCAGACGTGGGTCCCTTGCTCACTTTGCCACTGGATTCAAGCAAGCCTGGCTGATGACGGCTGGAATGCCAGAAACCGGTCCTAGGATGCTTGTTTCCGGTCCAGGGAAGACATGGCTTGGCAGTTCGGGCTGTACTGTTCCCATGAGGCACAGGGTCAGACTGATTTGCATATGGCCATGTCTGAACTGGGGTGGTGGAGTGAGCTAAAGAATGATGATGGATTAAACCCAGATCAGTGGACTGGGGGTGAGTGTTTGATTGGCTCAAGCGTTCCGTCCATCATCCCCTTTTGTATCGCTTTGTTCGCCCTAAGTTGGCGGGGGTATGCCCAGACGTGGGTCCCTTGCTCACTTTGCCACTGGATTCAAGCAAGCCTGGCTGATGACGGCTGGAATGCCAGAAACCGGTCCTAGGATGCTTGTTTCCGGTCCAGGGAAGACATGGCTTGGCAGTTCGGGCTGTACTGTTCCCATGAGGCACAGGGTCAGACTGATTTGCATATGGCCATGTCTGAACTGGGGTGGTGGAGTGAGCTAAAGAATGATGATGGATTAAACCCAGATCAGTGGACTGGGGGTGAGTGTTTGATTGGCTCAAGCGTTCCGTCCATCATCCCCTTTTGTATCGCTTTGTTCGCCCCTAAGTTGGCGGGGGTATGCCCAGACGTGGGTCCCTTGCTCACTTTGCCACTGGATTCAAGCAAGCCTGGCTGATGACGGCTGGAATGCCAGAAACCGGTCCTAGGATGCTTGTTTCCGGTCCAGGGAAGACATGGCTTGGCAGTTCGGGCTGTACTGTTCCCATGAGGCACAGGGTCAGACTGATTTGCATATGGCCATGTCTGAACTGGGGTGGTGGAGTGAGCTAAAGAATGATGATGGATTAAACCCAGATCAGTGGACTGGGGGTGAGTGTTTGATTGGCTCAAGCGTTCCGTCCATCATCCCCTTTTGTATCGCTTTGTTCGCCCTAAGTTGGCGGGGGTATGCCCAGACGTGGGTCCCTTGCTCACTTTGCCCCTGGATTCAAGCAAGCCTGGCTGATGACGGCTGGAATGCCAGAAACCGGTCCTAGGATGCTTGTTTCCGGTCCAGGGAAGACATGGCTTGGCAGTTCGGGCTGTACTGTTCCCATGAGGCACAGGGTCAGACTGATTTGCATATGGCCATGTCTGAACTGGGGTGGTGGAGTGAGCTAAAGAATGATGATGGATTAAACCCAGATCAGTGGACTGGGGGTGAGTGTTTGATTGGCTCAAGCGTTCCGTCCATCATCCCCTTTTGTATCGCTTTGTTCGCCCTAAGTTGGCGGGGGTATGCCCAGACGTGGGTCCCTTGCTCACTTTGCCACTGGATTCAAGCAAGCCTGGCTGATGACGGCTGGAATGCCAGAAACCGGTCCTAGGATGCTTGTTTCCGGTCCAGGGAAGACATGGCTTGGCAGTTCGGGCTGTACTGTTCCCATGAGGCACAGGGTCAGACTGATTTGCATATGGCCATGTCTGAACTGGGGTGGTGGAGTGAGCTAAAGAATGATGATGGATTAAACCCAGATCAGTGGACTGGGGGTGAGTGTTTGATTGGCTCAAGCGTTCCGTCCATCATCCCCTTTTGTATCGCTTTGTTCGCCCTAAGTTGGCGGGGGTATGCCCAGACGTGGGTCCCTTGCTCACTTTGCCACTGGATTCAAGCAAGCCTGGCTGATGACGGCTGGAATGCCAGAAACCGGTCCTAGGATGCTTGTTTCCGGTCCAGGGAAGACATGGCTTGGCAGTTCGGGCTGTACTGTTCCCATGAGGCACAGGGTCAGACTGATTTGCATATGGCCATGTCTGAACTGGGGTGGTGGAGTGAGCTAAAGAATGATGATGGATTAAACCCAGATCAGTGGACTGGGGGTGAGTGTTTGATTGGCTCAAGCGTTCCGTCCATCATCCCCTTTTGTATCGCTTTGTTCGCCCTAAGTTGGCGGGGGTATGCCCAGACGTGGGTCCCTTGCTCACTTTGCCACTGGATTCAAGCAAGCCTGGCTGATGACGGCTGGAATGCCAGAAACCGGTCCTAGGATGCTTGTTTCCGGTCCAGGGAAGACATGGCTTGGCAGTTCGGGCTGTACTGTTCCCATGAGGCACAGGGTCAGACTGATTTGCATATGGCCATGTCTGAACTGGGGTGGTGGAGTGAGCTAAAGAATGATGATGGATTAAACCCAGATCAGTGGACTGGGGGTGAGTGTTTGATTGGCTCAAGCGTTCCGTCCATCATCCCCTTTTGTATCGCTTTGTTCGCCCTAAGTTGGCGGGGGTATGCCCAGACGTGGGTCCCTTGCTCACTTTGCCACTGGATTCAAGCAAGCCTGGCTGATGACGGCTGGAATGCCAGAAACCGGTCCTAGGATGCTTGTTTCCGGTCCAGGGAAGACATGGCTTGGCAGTTCGGGCTGTACTGTTCCCATGAGGCACAGGGTCAGACTGATTTGCATATGGCCATGTCTGAACTGGGGTGGTGGAGTGAGCTAAAGAATGATGATGGATTAAACCCAGATCAGTGGACTGGGGGTGAGTGTTTGATTGGCTCAAGCGTTCCGTCCATCATCCCCTTTTGTATCGCTTTGTTCGCCCTAAGTTGGCGGGGGTATGCCCAGACGTGGGTCCCTTGCTCACTTTGCCACTGGATTCAAGCAAGCCTGGCTGATGACGGCTGGAATGCCAGAAACCGGTCCTAGGATGCTTGTTTCCGGTCCAGGGAAGACATGGCTTGGCAGTTCGGGCTGTACTGTTCCCATGAGGCACAGGGTCAGACTGATTTGCATATGGCCATGTCTGAACTGGGGTGGTGGAGTGAGCTAAAGAATGATGATGGATTAAACCCAGATCAGTGGACTGGGGGTGAGTGTTTGATTGGCTCAAGCGTTCCGTCCATCATCCCCTTTTGTATCGCTTTGTTCGCCCTAAGTTGGCGGGGGTATGCCCAGACGTGGGTCCCTTGCTCACTTTGCCACTGGATTCAAGCAAGCCTGGCTGATGACGGCTGGAATGCCAGAAACCGGTCCTAGGATGCTTGTTTCCGGTCCAGGGAAGACATGGCTTGGCAGTTCGGGCTGTACTGTTCCCATGAGGCACAGGGTCAGACTGATTTGCATATGGCCATGTCTGAACTGGGGTGGTGGAGTGAGCTAAAGAATGATGATGGATTAAACCCAGATCAGTGGACTGGGGGTGAGTGTTTGATTGGCTCAAGCGTTCCGTCCATCATCCCCTTTTGTATCGCTTTGTTCGCCCTAAGTTGGCGGGGGTATGCCCAGACGTGGGTCCCTTGCTCACTTTGCCACTGGATTCAAGCAAGCCTGGCTGATGACGGCTGGAATGCCAGAAACCGGTCCTAGGATGCTTGTTTCCGGTCCAGGGAAGACATGGCTTGGCAGTTCGGGCTGTACTGTTCCCATGAGGCACAGGGTCAGACTGATTTGCATATGGCCATGTCTGAACTGGGGTGGTGGAGTGAGCTAAAGAATGATGATGGATTAAACCCAGATCAGTGGACTGGGGGTGAGTGTTTGATTGGCTCAAGCGTTCCGTCCATCATCCCCTTTTGTATCGCTTTGTTCGCCCTAAGTTGGCGGGGGTATGCCCAGACGTGGGTCCCTTGCTCACTTTGCCACTGGATTCAAGCAAGCCTGGCTGATGACGGCTGGAATGCCAGAAACCGGTCCTAGGATGCTTGTTTCCGGTCCAGGGAAGACATGGCTTGGCAGTTCGGGCTGTACTGTTCCCATGAGGCACAGGGTCAGACTGATTTGCATATGGCCATGTCTGAACTGGGGTGGTGGAGTGAGCTAAAGAATGATGATGGATTAAACCCAGATCAGTGGACTGGGGATGAGTGTTTGATTGGCTCAAGCGTTCCGTCCATCATCCCCTTTTGTATCGCTTTGTTCGCCCTAAGTTGGCGGGGGTATGCCCAGACGTGGGTCCCTTGCTCACTTTGCCACTGGATTCAAGCAAGCCTGGCTGATGACGGCTGGAATGCCAGAAACCGGTCCTAGGATGCTTGTTTCCGGTCCAGGGAAGACATGGCTTGGCAGTTCGGGCTGTACTGTTCCCATGAGGCACAGGGTCAGACTGATTTGCATATGGCCATGTCTGAACTGGGGTGGTGGAGTGAGCTAAAGAATGATGATGGATTAAACCCAGATCAGTGGACTGGGGGTGAGTGTTTGATTGGCTCAAGCGTTCCGTCCATCATCCCCTTTTGTATCGCCTAGCTCAAGAAGAGCCTCAACTATTCAAACACAAAAAGCTTCTGAATCGACCATTTGCAGCGCACATCGCAACTGCACAGACAAGCCTGGCCCACTCTACTACAGGGAACACCCTCCCCCTCCATGCACCAGAAAGCAAAGCCTGTGCAGTTCCCTACTTAACAGCCAGCACCACAGCCCCTCAAGCCCCCGGACTGTGACCTCTTTGGACCCCACAATCACCCCTGCTGCACTCGACCCCCTCAGCCACATGGCATCCATCCCTCCATTGGAACATTTCATGATCACGGAACCTCCTCCTTCACAAGTTGCTCGCTGGAAAGCATAAGTGGAGCACTTAGAGAATTACTTTGAAGCTATCGAAGTCCCTGCAGGCTGCAGGAGCTCCATGCTCCTACACCTAGGAGGAGCCAACATCCATAAAATATCAGAGTCAATCAATCAATCAATCAATAGACTTTATTTCGGTCGAATGACCATAAAAGTACAACATGCAATACAGTACAATACATAATAAAAATAAGTTAAAATATCTAATAAAATACACATGTACATGTTACATATAACAAAAAGTTAAAATACCTAATGAAATACATATGTTACAAAACACAAGAGCAATTATCAAGTATTAGCTAATATCGAGTAAAAGCCCACATTATCAATCCATCCTCCTAATTGGACAAGTAAAACCAATAGCAGCAAAAACCTCTAAAAAGACCTAATATTGGGCTAAAAAGGGACCGTTATGCTGTCTAGGTTCTCCAGTCTAGCAATAGATTAAATGGCCCTTGTATCATATATATATTGGTATAAGCTTGTTACAGAAACTGAAACATAAGACCATTGCTAGCTTATGGAAGGACAGTAAATATCGAAACTCAGGAACCCCTGTAGCAACATTATGCATACAGGGCTTGAGGCAGCATATTTTTGGATGATTAATTGTAAAGGTACAAACTCGCCTAATGGTTTTTAATCTCCTGAAGGGGATAGATTATTCTGTGGTTCCGAATTGTTAGAATCTACTCAATCAACCACCACAAACAAGTTGTGCACAGGAATTAGAAATAAATACATGTATACACTTTGGACCTTAGATGTTCATAAGGATTTAGGGGTTCCCCGAGGACAACCCTTTCGATCTAATATTCCATGCCCACTGTAGAAAACGTGCCACTGCGAAGACCATCGATTACTTTGGATCACTTTTTAGAATGTTTAAAGCCTCCCAGTGGTGCCTTATCCCCTCCAGCCTACAAACTGCAATTATCCATTTCTTACGCGGGAGTGAGTAACTGGGGCAAAACAGGAGAAAATGGTCTACTGATTCTTTTTCCTGTGGGCAAAATGGACAGTGTTCTGGGAAACAACCTGATTTATCCCACTTAGATGTTAATAATCTTGGGGGTAATGTCCCAAATCTAAAATGCACTTACAGATGTTTTGCTTGTGGAGGATAGATTCTGTCCATGTAAGCCTCAAACTTAGGTGAACATGTGTAATTCAGAAACTGCACAGTCCGGCTCCCATCTATATGGCCAGACCAAATCCGAAGCATAGCATTTTCCCAGTATGCTTTTTTCAATTTCTGATTGAAACCCTTCGCAAGTTCTGCTGGTGAATTCCATAGTTCTCTCATTTTCATCAGTTCACACTGCTTCTTAACATTTTTCAACCATGGGGTACGGATTTGTTTATCACAGGAAATTAAATCTACCAAGGAGTCCCTAAAGGAAGTCAACTCCAAGGTTGTCAATAGCCGCACCCAATACAGCAGTGGCTTTAAAAGAGACACCATGTGGATGGGGTTTAGAGCTAGATCCAGCCTCAGGGGAACAAGGGGTGTGCTCGATGGTAAATTTAGCAGACCCCCTAATAAATTTGTTCTCTACAGTTGTAAGAGGAGTTGCATCAGTGTACCCCCATACCTCTGCCCCATAGGTGGCTGCCGCCACCGCCGTAGATCTATATATCTGCAAGGCCGGGGATACTGCTCCACCCGCTATAGCTTAAAATGTCCTCCCAATCTGCTGTGCTCTCTGATTAAGAGCTAATTTGCTCTTCTCGATTTGGTGACCCCAGGTCATAGTTTCTGACAGTCTTATTCCTAAGTAGTCAAAGTGTTTGACCTGTTCTATTTGAGAGCCTTCGATCACTATCCTTGCTCTGAAGGATTTGTTTATGTTTATCCCCATAAATTTTGTTTTTGTTGGATTTATTTCAAGGCCCCTCTTTTTGCAGAAGGCAGCAAAGGAATCCAGTTCCGACTGAAGGCCCATTGGAGTTCTGGAAATAAGCAGAGTGTCGCCCATGAACATTAGGATCAGTACTGGTGCTGCTACTAACTTGGGTGCATCATGCGTACATCCAGATAGCCATTTGACTGCCCCGTTAATATATAGACTAAAAAGAGTTGGGACAAGTACGCATCCCTGCTTTACTCCCCGTCTGATGGGGATCCTGTCAGTTAAATCACCACCCATGTTCCACCTCACCCTTGCAAAAGTATTGGTATGAAGGACTCTTAAGATCCAGAGAAGATCACCAGGTATCCCATATGCCTCCAGAACCTTCCATAAGTTATCTCTTGGAACTAGGTCAAAGGCCGACCTCAGGTCAATAAATGCAACATTTAAATGGTCCCTCTTCAAGGTCACGCACTTCCAGCACAGTACCATAAAGCGGAAGACCTGGCCAAGGGTGCTAACCTTTTTCCTAAAACCAACCTGTTTGTCCTCCAAGATATGTTTATCCGAGACCCACATTTGTAGCCTTACCAGGACTTGCCTGCAAAATATTTTTTGGCTATTATCCAATAAGCTTATGGGTCTGTAGTTGGAGGGCAATTCTCTATTTCCTTTTTTAAAGATTGGGATTATGGCAATACCAAGCCAGGTAGATGGAATATTATTTCCCCTTATAATGGCATTGCTAACAAAATTGAGATAAGGGACCCATACTTCAGGATGTGACAGGAATAAGTCACCCGGAATACCATCTAGTCCAGGGGCCTTTTCATTCTTCATTTGTTTAAGTGCCTTCTCTGTTTCTATCAGACTGAAATATGAGGACTCTCTCTTTTCAGTGCCCCATCCAATAGTTACTAAATGTACTTGCTCCAATAAATGTTCCTCCCTCTCATTCTCATCCTGGTGCATTTCTTGACCCCATTCACTATAAAGTGCCCTAAAGTGTACTACTCACTTATCTGGCTGCACTACTGTCTCTAGATGATTGTCAATTTCCCTTGTGCCAGTTGCCATTAGCTTACAGAAAGCCTTCATGTTCTTATTGTCAAGTGTATTAGTAAGTTCTGTCCACTGTTCTGCCCCCCAGCTCCTTTTAGCTTTAGTCAGGATGTTTTTTATAACTCTTCCTAGAGGAAATTAATTCAGCCTGACTACCCTTCCTTATGGCCTCTAATAGGCAGCTTTTTGCGAGAAGACATTCTTTACTGAACCAGCAGGGTGAGCTATTTTAAGGAAGGCTCCCCATTTTGCCAACTCTTTTAAAGAGGGGCCTCAATTGTGTCATTATTTGGTAATGCACAGTGACAATTTCTGACTTCTTGAGCATTTCTGTACTTGCTTTTGAAGACAAAGTTTCCACAAACATCTCATATATTAATGTTTGTGCAGCAAGGTCAGTCTCTATACATGCCCATTTAACATTTCTCCTGTTGTTCACTGTCTCAACAAAGTTTTTAGAGATAGCAGAAGGCAAATGTGCACTGTAAAAATAGAGTTTAAAATGTTAGCACTCAGCGCTTGATGGTCACTGTTGGAAAATCATCCTGTGCCCTGGGCACCCCCCAACTTTTTGCTGACTGGTACTGGTGGTAACTGACTCTGACTGACCCTGGGCTCTGCCTAACCAGGCCCAGTGCTATGCTGAAAGAGACATTTAGAATACAGTGAAAACACCTACATACACTTGGGTACACTATGGGTTGGGGTACCCCTGTGATTGGCATGACCTGCCCTATAAGGCCCTAGTACATAATAGGGCAGGGAAATTGAAACTACTTCTCAGTCCCTAGTATATAATAGGGCATGGCGGTTTAGAGACCAGCAGCCCTTTCTGCACTGCTGAAGCCTGAGGTCCATTTAAAAGTGGCTCTGTGTTGCAGGACTGCTTTTAAAAAGTAAATTGTGCCCAAACTCGGCTTTGGTGCTTGGGGCAATGAAAAATGGATAACCTACAATGTTTGGGCATATTAGGTACCCCCAGGGTCTCCCCTAGGTGTCCCAGGGGTGGGGGTCAGGTATTTATAAGGAAGGTCCTTATAAAATGAGTTTTATATGCCCTGGGTTAAGTGAAATTGCACATTTCACTCCCCACATTGTGATAAAGTGCTGCACAAAATCGACTTTGGTGCTAGGAGCATTGTGGAGGAAGGATCTGCAATATTTTTACATATTCAGAACCCCTAAAGTCTCCCCTATGTGTTCCAGGGGTGGGGGTCCTGTAGATATAGGCAGAGTACTTATAAAATATGTTTTTATAAGCCATGGTGCTGGAAAAATGACCCAAGTCATTTTTCCCATTGCAAATCCCATGTCACATAGGTTAACATGGCAAGAAGTTATTAACTACTAACTCTTGATAGGAGAAGGCTAAAAATACCATCCAAAGACTTCCCAGAATGATATTAATAAACTCAACAATATGATATTGTTGAATTTCTCCTAAAATGTACAGACAAGAAGTTATAAGACTTTCTTGTTTGTAAGCCCAGATTCAGCCTTCCAGTGGTCTGTCCTGATTGGTCAGAGTTAAGTGGATTAGCCAGGCTCCTTTGAAGAGGTGATAAAGAGCCCCTTGGGGTTACCCAGCTCTGCTGGTAGGGCAGTGTACTGTTACACAGGAATGCCAGAGCAGTGGGGGGGAGTCGTAAACAATGGACTTCAAGGGAAGGGGAAGACACCAGTGTAATTTACAACTCTACTCTTTTGAACCCAGCCAGATGCTAGGCTTAAGGAAGGAATGAGCAGATGCAAGGGGGAGAGACTATGGAGATTAACCATCCTAAGGGTGTGTTTAGCCAGCTCTTTTCTCCCTGCTGGAAAATCAGCCATTATGAATTTGTAAGAATTGGTGCACTCTGGGACAAAATAGTGCCACACTTTGCAGGATGTGGTCATACCTTTGGGTGGTACCCTGCACCCCATTGGACAGGAGTGACCTCCTGCTTGACCCAGAGAACTTGGAATAAGTATCTGAGAGGGGCAGAGCCTCTCAGATGTGCTGCTTG
The DNA here is from genome assembly GCA_963921515.1 of Calotriton arnoldi. NCBI lineage: Eukaryota > Metazoa > Chordata > Amphibia > Caudata > Salamandridae > Calotriton > Calotriton arnoldi. The sequence goes on from CAWUFW010001331.1 coordinate 152,608, forward strand.
AAACGTAAGAAAGCAAGACGGGCCATGCTGAGAAGTTTGATGTGCATTTTCTAAGGCCTGCACTATGAAGATTGCACCTTCTGCACCATCTAGAACTGCAGCCCTGTGGACTACCTTGCTGTAAAAGGACTAAAGAGTGGACTCCCTGCAAGCTAGAGGTTAACAGAGCTCACCTGGAACATCACCACCAAGAATCCTCAACCTGGACAACTACCAGTGGATTTGTAAGGGTTTTGTCCAAGTGTATTGTGGGAACTGAAGTCCTCAACTTTCAAGGACCATCTTGGAGATTCCAGACCCTTGGAGTGAGTTTGAGACACTTTGGGGAACTTCAAGAACAAGTTCCAGAAGTTTGGAGAACTTTGGAGCAACTTTGGAAAAAAGATCCATAAGTGGACCGACTCAACCTGGTCAGCCAAGCCGCCTGCCTTCAAACGTGAGTCGGCGTGCCGTCCAGGTTTGTCCCACTGAAAAGCTCCGTAGGTCCTACTTGCAGAGTTTGACCGGGAGTAGTCGAAATCCGAGGCCGGCGAACCCTCACCGAATCCGGCCTGGTGAAGAGCATCGAGGGACCCAGCGAGAAAAAGCTCTGTAAAAGTTTCTAAGTCCGAACGAAGAAAAGGTGACCGGGAACAACCGCGAAAGCCAAGCCGCCTGCCTTCAACCGCGTGTCGGCCTGGATCCTTGGTTTGTCCCGCTGGAACGCTACGGAGGTCGGACTTCCATAAGTTTGACCGGGAGCTCATCGCAAGGCAATCCGGCGAACCCTCACGAATCCGGACTGGCTGAGAGCTCCGAGAGACCATGGGAAGAAAAGCTCCAGAAAAGTTTCTAAGTCAGAAGGTAAAAACTTTGAGCGAGAACTACCGCGAGGGGTAGCCGCCCAGGGCTCCATCGTGGTCGGCCTGAAACTTTGACTTTGACCCGGCCTATCGCGACCAGATGTCCCGATAAGGCGCTATAGGTTTCTATGTGCTAGCTAATGCTAAATCTTTGAAAATTCATATCTCCGGTTCCCTACTTTGGATTTTTGTCATTTTGGTGTCATTTTAAAGATAAATATATTCCCTATTTGTATACATTGGTGTTGGATTTTTACTGTGCATTGTGTCTTAATTATTTACTGAATTGGTGTTTTTAAATGCTTTACATACCTGTCTTTGAAGTTAAGCCTGCCTGCTCCCAGCCAAGCTACCAAGGGTTGAGCATGGGAATAATCTTTTAAGACCTATTCTGAGCCCTATAGTGTGTTAGTGGCCTTATTGCCAGTGACAGATATACATTTGCCCCTACTAATAATCCACTTTCCAACATTTGGTGCTCAGCTGTGTGGATGAGGACTTGTGTTTAAAAAGTACACCTTTCAGTAAAGTGAATTAAGATTGTAAAAATCCTCTAAATTGCCTTAGAACAAAACTTATGAGTTTGATTTTTGGAATTTGGACTAAACTGTTTTTAATCCATTGTTTTGATTTTTCCAAATTATTCTAAGTCTGTTGTGCCTAGTTGTTGTGACACAAAACTAGGGAACATGGAGCTGGACCTGGCTAAACTGTCCCATTCTGGGGTGGCAGATCTTAGGGTACAGTGTAGGCTTAGGGGGCTGCCTGCTTCCAACAAAATTAAGAAGGCAAGGTTGCTTAAGTCCCTAAAGGCCTGGGCTGGGGTAGCTGAGGAGATTCAAGGGGGGATGGAGAGTGTTCCCCCCAAACTCACCGCAGAGGGGGGTGAGGATGATGCCCCTTCCATTTTTTCTAGTGTCAGCCATATGATTCCAGATGGTGGGAGAGGGGCTGGGTCCCTTACTCAGGAACCACCACTGTCCCTTGCAGAGAGACAGCTTGAGGCTCAATTAGCCTTGATAGCTTTGGAGCAGAGGAAACTGGAAGTGGCTGAGAAGAGATGGGAGAGGGAGGAGGCGTTGAAAAGAAATTGTGGCAGTGAAAATTTTGAAGATTTTGAGACGTCCAGGGGTGGTGGTTTTGATCACAAACTTCCCACGGGTATAGTACCCAAGTACACCGAGGGGTATGACATTGATAAGTGGCTAGCAGCCTTTGAGAGGGCCCTTAGAATGAGTAGGGTCCACTTTAAGTATTGGGGTGCACTCCTGTGGGAGTTGATTCCAGTAGCTGGGAGGGATAGGCTCCTGACCCTGAAGGGGGAGGATGCAGAATCATACCAGCAGATGAAGGCATGCTTAGTCAAGAGATTTGGTTTGACTCCAGAGCAGTACAGGGTGAAGTTTAGAGGCATCCAGAAAGTGAGTTCAAAGTCTTGGGTAGACTTTGGACGTTTCAGTGAAGGCACTAGAAGACTGGATTGTTGGTAACACTGTTGACACATATGAGGGATTGTATAATTTGTTTTTGAAAGAACCTATTTTGACTCATTGTGCAGAAGAGAAGTTATGCCAGTATCTAGAGAACTCTAAGCTGACAGACCCCAGAGAGCTGGGGGAAGCAGCTGATGAGTGGGTGAGAACCCAGGTTTCCATTCAGCACCGGGGGGTGACCAGAAAAAAGGAGGACAGGTCCCTCCCCAGGGAAAGAAGGTCAAAACCAGAAGGAGTCCTCCAAAGACCCACAAAAACCTGCACAAGGAGGGGGCCATGAGCCAACCCAAATTCAAAGGGACGGGGTATCAGGGAAAGAATGGTAGGTTCTTTGATCCTTCAAAGGTGGGTAAGTGCTTTGACTAACCAGTCAGGGCACAAAAAGGGAAATGCTGTCTGCGCCAAGAAGCTCCCCCCTAAGGGGCCATCCACAGGGATTGCCAGTGTAAGTGTAGGGGTGGAGAGTGGTGCCCCAGAGAGGGGTATTCAGGTGGTGGAAGCAACTTTAGTGTCCCTGGGTGGGGTGAATATTGCAACCCTTGCTGCCTTACCTCCAAACATGGACATGTACAGGCAGAGGCCTAAAGTGAATGGGACTGAGGTTGAGGCTATCAGAGACACAGGGGCTAGTGTAACTATGGTCCTGGATGAGCTGGTGCCTCTAGAGAGGTTGCTAACTGGTGAGTTTCACCAAGTGACTTATGCAGACAGCACTACCTAACTCCGTCCTATGGCTGTGGTGGATTTGGAATGGGGAGGTGTGACAGGCCCTATGAAGGTAGCTGTGTCAAAGGTGCTACCAGTCCAGTGTTTACTGGGCAGTGATCTTGAAGCCTCTGAGTGGTCAGAGGTAGAGAGAGGACTCCATATGAAAATATTGGAGCTCCGTGAGTGGGTATGTGCTGCGACTAGGTCACAGACTAGCCAGAAGGGAGGGGCTAGACACTTGGACCCTGGAAAAAAGGGCCAAGCATCCAAGGACAAGGGTACTGGGCCTGGTGAGCCAGCCCAGGGAACTCCAGAGGTATAGGAATATTCTAACCCTGATGTGGAGGATCTGGCCTCTGAGGGATGGACTCCATCCCTGCCAGAGCTGTCAGATTTGGCAGAACTGACAGGAGGAGGTGGACCCTCCAGAGAGGAGTTCAGTAAGGGACAGAGAGACTGTTCCACGCTTGAGAGCTTGAGGCGGATTGCCTCTAAGCAAGAGGAGGGGGATGACAGTGGGTTTCACAAAATCTACTGGGAAGATGGACTGCTTTATACTGAGGCCAGAAACCTCAAGGAGGGGGCCACCAGGAGGGTGGTGGTGCCCCAGAAGTACAGAGAGTTCATCCTGACTTTGGGTCATGATATCCCCCTGGCAGGACATTTGGGACAGACAAAGACATGGAACCGGTTGGTGAACCATTTCTACTGGCCCCATATGTCTGAAAAGGTAAAGGAGTTTTGCAGATCCTGTGTCATCCGTCAGGCCAGTGGCAAGGCATGGGGCAAGACAAAGGCTCCCCTAATACCACTACTAGTGGTTGGGGTTCCTTTTCGAAGGGTGGGGATGGACATTGTTGGCCCCCTGGACCCAACTACTGCATCAGGGAATAGGTATATCTTAGTGGTAGTGGACCATGCCACTAGGTACCCTGAAGCAATCCCTCTTAGAACCATTGATGCTCCTGCAGTGGCTAGAGCACTGCTTGGTGTGTTCACCAGAGTGGGTTTTCCGAAAGAGGTGGTGCCAGATAGGGGCATGAACTTTCTGTCCAGCTATCTGACTGCTATGTGGGATGAGTGTGGTGTCAACTACAAGTTCACTACCCCCTATCACCCACAAGCAAATGGTCTAATTGAGAGATTCAACAAAACCCTGAAGGGCATGATTAATGGGTTGTCAGAGAAACTCAGGAGGAGATGGAACGTTCTCCTCCAATGCCTACTGTTTGCCTACAGGGAGGTGCCACAGAAAGGGGTTGGTTTCAGTCCCTTTGAGCTGTCTCTAGAGAGAGAGTCTTTAGAGAGAAGCCTCTTAAAGAAGCAAAGTTCAATGTGCTTGACTATGTGCTAGGCCTGAGATCAAGAATGGCAAGATCAAGAATGGCAGAGTACATGTACAAGGCAAGCAGAAAACTGGAGGCCAGCCAAGAGCTCATGAAGCACTGGTATGATCAGAAGGCTACTATGCCTGAGTATACTCCAGGACAATTGGTGTGGGTGTTGGAGCCTGTGGCTCCCAGGGCCCTCCTTGACAAGTGGAGTGGGCCCTATCCAATCTTAGAAAACAAGGGTGAGGTTACCTATTTGGTTGACCTTGGTACCCCCAGGAACCCTCATAGGGTCCTGCATGTGAATAGATTGAAACCCCACCACGACAGGGCAGATATGACCATGTTACTGGTCACTGATGAGGGAGTGGAGGAGAAAACTGAGCCAGTGCCCGACCTACTCCCCACTAATGTGGAAGATGGGTCAGTAGAGGGAGTTGTACACTCTCCCAAGTTGACAGACCAGCAGCACAGAGACTGTACGCAGGTGCTGGAGCAGTTTGCTGGCCTGTTCTCTTTGATCCCAGGCATCACTGAGTAGTGTGTGCACCACATTGACACTGGTGACAGCCTACCTGTCATAAATATATTGTACAGGTTGTCTGACCATGTCAGAGACAGCATTAAAGCTGAGGTTGCTAAGATGCTGGAATTTGGGGTAATTGAACTGTCTGAAAGTCCATGGGCCAGTCCAGTGGTGCTGGTGTCCAAACCTAATCCACAGGGGGGACCCATGGAGTTACGGTTCTGTGTGGACTACAGAGGATTAAATGCAGTCACATAGACTGACGCTCACCCTATACCTAGAGCTGATGAGCTGATTGACAGGTTAGGGGCTGCTAAGTACCTGAGTACTTTTGATTTGACTTCAGGTTACTGGCAGATTGCCCTCACTGATGGAGCAAAGGAGAGGTCAGCATTCCCCACACCAGAGGGACATTATCAGTTCAAGGTAATGCCCTTTGGCTTAAAGAATGCACCTGCCACCTTCCAAAGGTTGGTGGACAGGGTCTTGCTGGGTTGGATCAGTTCAGTGCAGCTTAGTCTGGACGATATCGCTGTATATAGTTCTACCTGGGGGATCACTTAAGGCACCTAAGGGAAGTGCTTCAGGCCATGCAGCAGGCTGGCCTGAGTATTAAGGAAAGTAAGTGCCAAATAGGGCAGAGTTCTGTGGTGTACCTGGGCCACCGGATGAGTGGATGCCATGTACAGCCTCTCCAGGCCAAGATTCAAACTATTTTGGATTGGACAGCTCCTGTTACCCAGACTCAGGTCAAGGCATTCCTTAGACTGACAGGGTATTATAGAAGGTTTGTTCAAAATTATGGGACCATGGTGGGGCCCCTAACAGAACTCACTTCTAAGAAGAGGCCCAAAAAGGTGGATTGGACCCCAGAGTGTCAGAAGGCTTTTGACACTCTGAAAGCTGCTATGTGTTCGGCACCAGTGTTGCTGGCCCCTGACTACACAAAAGAATTTGTGGTTCAGACAGATGCCTTAGAGAAAGGGATTGGGGCAGTGTTGCCACAGCTAAATGAAGAGAGCCTTGATCAGCCAGTTGCCTTTATTAGCAAGAGACTTCTTCCCAGAGAGCAGAGGTGGAGTGCCATTGAGAGAGAGGCTTTTGCTGTGGTTTGGTCCCTGAAAAAGTTGAGACCATATTTGTTTGGGACTCATTTTCGTGTTCAAACTGACCACAGCCTCTCAGATGGCTCATGCAGATGAGAGCGGAGAATCCCAAGCTGTTATGGTGGTCCATTTCCCTACAGGGAATGGACTTTACAGTGGAACACAGACCTGGGGTTGCCCATGCAAATGCGGATGGACTTTCCAGGTCTTTCCACTTAGCTGATGAGGACTACCAGGGTGTAGGTTAGTAACCCATCACCTTTCGTTTGGCCGGAGGGCTATGTTGGAAAGTCATCCTGTGCCCTGGGCACCCCCAACTTTTTGCTGACTGGTACTGGTGGTAACTGACTCTGACTGACCCTGGGCTCTGCCTAACCAGGCCCAGTGCTATGCTGAAAGAGACACATGTAGAATACAGTGAAAACACCTTCGTACACTAGGGTACACTATGGGTTGGGGTACCCCTGTGATTGGCATGACCTAACCTAGGTGTTCCAGGGGTGGGGGTCCTGCAGATATAGGCAGAGTACTTATAAAATATTTTTTATAAGCCCTGGTGCTGGAAAAATGACCCAAGTCATTTTTCCCACTGCAAACCCGTGCCACACAGGTTAACATGGCAAGAAGTTATTAACTACTATAAGGCCCTAGTACATTATAGGGCAGGGGGATTGAAACTACCTCTCAGTCCCTAGTATATAATAGGGCTTGGCAGTTAGAGGCAAGCAGCCCTTTCTGCACATGCATGTGTGCACTGCTGAAGCCTGAGGTCCGTTTAAAAGTGGCTCTGTGTTGCAGGACTGCTTTTAAAAAGTAAATTGTGCCCAAACTCGACTTTGGTGTTTGGGGCACTTACAAATGGATAACCTACAATGTTTGGGCATATTAGGTACCCCCAGGGTCTCCCCTAGGTGTCCCAGGGGTGGGGGGGTCAGGTATTTATAAGGTAGACCCTTATAAAATGAGTTTTATATGCCCTAGGTTAAGTGAAATTGCACATTTCACTCCCCACATTGTGATAAAGTGCTGCACAAAATCGACTTTGGTGCTAGGAGCACTGTGGAGGGAGGATCTGCAATATTTTTACATATTTAGAATCCCTAAAGTCTCCCCTAGGTGTTCCAGGGGTGGGGGTCCTGCAGATATAGGCAGAGTACTTATAAAATATTTTTTACAAGCCCTGGTGCTGGAAAAATGACCCAAGTCATTTTTCCCACTGCAAACCCGTGCCACACAGGTTAACATGGCAAGAAGTTATTAACTACTAACTCTTGATAGGAGAAGGATAAAAATACCATTCAAAGACTTCCCAGAATGGTATTAATAAACTTAACAATATAATATTGTTGAATTTCTCCTAAAATGTACAGACAAGAAGTTATAAGACTTCTTGTTTATAAGCCCAGATTCAGCCTTCCAGTGGTCTGTGTTGATTGGTCAGAGTTAAGTGAATTAGCCAGGTTCCTTTGAAGAGGTGATAGAGAGCACCTGGGGTTAAAAAGCTCTGCTGGTAGGGCAGTGTTCTGTTACACATGAATGCCAGAGCAGGGGGAGGAGTCGTAAACTATGGACTACAAGGGAAGGGAAAGACACCAGTGTCATTTACAACCCTACTCTTTTGAACCCAGCCAGATGCTAGGCTTAAGGAAGGAATGAGCAAATGCAAGGGGAGAAGCTATGGAGATTAGCCATCCTAGGGGTGTGTTTAGCCAGCTCTTCACTCCGTGCTGGAAAATTAGCCATTATGAATTTGGAAGAATTGGTGCACTCTGGGACAAAATAGTGCCACACTTTGCAGGATGTGGTCATACCTTTGGGTGGTACCCTGCACCCCATTGGACAGGAGTGACCTCCTGCTTGACCCAGAGAACTTGGAATAAGTATCTGAGAGGGGCAGAGCCTCTCAGATGTGCTGCTTGAAACGTAAGAAAGCAAGACGGGCCATGCTGAGAAGTTTGATGTGCATTTTCTAAGGCCTGCACTATGAAGATTGCACCTTCTGCACCATCTAGAACTGCAGCCCTGTGGACTACCTTGCTGTAAAAGGACTAAAGAGTGGACTCCCTGCAAGCTAGAGGTTAACAGAGCTCACCTGGAACATCACCACCAAGAATCCTCAACCTGGACAACTACCAGTGGATTTGTAAGGGTTTTGTCCAAGTGTATTGTGGGAACTGAAGTCCTCAACTTTCAAGGACCATCTTGGAGATTCCAGACCCTTGGAGTGAGTTTGAGACACTTTGGGGAACTTCAAGAACAAGTTCCAGAAGTTTGGAGAACTTTGGAGCAACTTTGGAAAAAAGATCCATAAGTGGACCGACTCAACCTGGTCAGCCAAGCCGCCTGCCTTCAAACTTGAGTCGGCGTGCCGTCCAGGTTTGTCCCACTGAAAAGCTCCGTAGGTCCTACTTGCAGAGTTTGACCGGGAGTAGTCGAAATCCGAGGCCGGCGAACCCTCACCGAATCCGGCCTGGTGAAGAGCATCGAGGGACCCAGCGAGAAAAAGCTCTGTAAAAGTTTCTAAGTCCGAACGAAGAAAAGGTGACCGGGAACAACCGCGAAAGCCAAGCCGCCTGCCTTCAACCGCGTGTCGGCCTGGATCCTTGGTTTGTCCCGCTGGAACGCTCCGGAGGTCGGACTTCCATAAGTTTGACCGGGAGCTCATCGCAAGGCAATCCGGCGAACCCTCACGAATCCGGACTGGCTGAGAGCTCCGAGAGACCATGGGAAGAAAAGCTCCAGAAAAGTTTCTAAGTCAGAAGGTAAAAACTTTGAGCGAGAACTACCGCGAGGGGTAGCCGCCCAGGGCTCCATCGTGGTCGGCCTGAAACTTTGACTTTGACCCGGCCTATCGCGACCAGATGTCCCGATAAGGCGCTATAGGTTTCTATGTGCTAGCTAATGCTAAATCTTTGAAAATTCATATCTCCGGTTCCCTACATTGGATTTTTGTCATTTTGGTGTCATTTTAAAGATAAATATATTCCCTATTTGTATACATTGGTGTTGGATTTTTACTGTGCATTGTGTCTTAATTATTTACTGAATTGGTGTTTTTAAATGCTTTACATACCTGTCTTTGAAGTTAAGCCTGCCTGCTCCCAGCCAAGCTACCAAGGGTTGAGCATGGGAATAATCTTTTAAGACCTATTCTGAGCCCTATAGTGTGTTAGTGGCCTTATTGCCAGTGACAGATATACATTTGCCCCTACTAATAATCCACTTTCCAACATTTGGTGCTCAGCTGTGTGGATGAGGACTTGTGTTTAAAAAGTACACCTTTCAGTAAAGTGAATTAAGATTGTAAAAATCCTCTAAATTGCCTTAGAACAAAACTTATGAGTTTGATTTTTGGAATTTGGACTAAACTGTTTTTAATCCATTGTTTTGATTTTTCCAAATTATTCTAAGTCTGTTGTGCCTAGTTGTTGTGACACAAAACTAGGGAACCATGGAGCTGGACCTGGCTAAACTGTCCCATTCCGGGGTGGCTGATCTTAGGGTACAGTGTAGGCTTAGGGGGCTGCCTGCTTCCAACAAAATTAAGAAGGCAAGGTTGCTTAAGTCCCTAAAGGCCTGGGCTGGGGTAGCTGAGGAGATTCAAGGGGGGATGGAGAGTGTTCCCCCCAACTCACCGCAGAGGGGGGTGAGGATGATGCCCCTTCCATTTTTTCTAGTGTCAGCCATATGATTCCAGATGGTGGGAGAGGGGCTGGGTCCCTTACTCAGGAACCACCACTGTCCCTTGCAGAGAGACAGCTTGAGGCTCAATTAGCCTTGATAGCTTTGGAGCAGAGGAAACTGGAAGTGGCTGAGAAGAGATGGGAGAGGGAGGAGGCGTTGAAAAGAAATTGTGGCAGTGAAAATTTTGAAGATTTTGAGACGTCCAGGGGTGGTGGTTTTGATCACAAACTTCCCACGGGTATAGTACCCAAGTACACCGAGGGGTATGACATTGATAAGTGGCTAGCAGCCTTTGAGAGGGCCCTTAGAATGAGTAGGGTCCACTTTAAGTATTGGGGTGCACTCCTGTGGGAGTTGATTCCAGTAGCTGGGAGGGATAGGCTCCTGACCCTGAAGGGGAGGATGCAGAATCATACCAGCAGATGAAGGCATGCTTAGTCAAGAGATTTGGTTTGACTCCAGAGCAGTACAGGGTGAAGTTTAGAGGCATCCAGAAAGTGAGTTCAAAGTCTTGGGTAGACTTTGGACGTTTCAGTGAAGGCACTAGAAGACTGGATTGTTGGTAACACTGTTGACACATATGAGGGATTGTATAATTTGTTTTTGAAAGAACCTATTTTGACTCATTGTGCAGAAGAGAAGTTATGCCAGTATCTAGAGAACTCTAAGCTGACAGACCCCAGAGAGCTGGGGGAAGCAGCTGATGAGTGGGTGAGAACCCAGGTTTCCATTCAGCACCGGGGGGGGTGACCAGAAAAAAGGAGGACAGGTCCCTCCCCAGGGGAAAGAAGGTCAAAACCAGAAGGAGTCCTCCAAAGACCCACAAAAACCTGCACAAGGAGGGGGCCATGAGCCAACCCAAATTCAAAGGGACGGGGTATCAGGGAAAGAATGGTAGGTTCTTTGATCCTTCAAAGGTGGGTAAGTGCTTTGACTAACCAGTCAGGGCACAAAAAGGGAAATGCTGTCTGCGCCAAGAAGCTCCCCCCTAAGGGGCCATCCACAGGGATTGCCAGTGTAAGTGTAGGGGTGGAGAGTGGTGCCCCAGAGAGGGGTATTCAGGTGGTGGAAGCAACTTTAGTGACCCTGGGTGGGGTGAATATTGCAACCCTTGCTGCCTTACCTCCAAACATGGACATGTACAGGCAGAGGCCTAAAGTGAATGGGACTGAGGTTGAGGCTATCAGAGACACAGGGGCTAGTGTAACTATGGTCCTGGATGAGCTGGTGCCTCTAGAGAGGTTGCTAACTGGTGAGTTTCACCAAGTGACTTATGCAGACAGCACTACCTAACTCCGTCCTATGGCTGTGGTGGATTTGGAATGGGGAGGTGTGACAGGCCCTATGAAGGTAGCTGTGTCAAAGGTGCTACCAGTCCAGTGTTTACTGGGCAGTGATCTTGAAGCCTCTGAGTGGTCAGAGGTAGAGAGAGGACTCCATATGAAAATATTGGAGCTCCGTGAGTGGGTATGTGCTGCGACTAGGTCACAGACTAGCCAGAAGGGAGGGGCTAGACACTTGGACCCTGGAAAAAGGGCCAAGCATCCAAGGACAAGGGTACTGGGCCTGGTGAGCCAGCCCAGGGAACTCCAGAGGTATAGGAATATTCTAACCCTGATGTGGAGGATCTGGCCTCTGAGGGATGGACTCCATCCCTGCCAGAGCTGTCAGATTTGGCAGAACTGACAGGAGGAGGTGGACCCTCCAGAGAGGAGTTCAGTAAGGGACAGAGAGACTGTTCCACGCTTGAGAGCTTGAGGCGGATTGCCTCTAAGCAAGAGGAGGGGGATGACAGTGGGTTTCACAAAATCTACTGGGAAGATGGACTGCTTTATACTGAGGCCAGAAACCTCAAGGAGGGGGCCACCAGGAGGGTGGTGGTGCCCCAGAAGTACAGAGAGTTCATCCTGACTTTGGGTCATGATATCCCCCTGGCAGGACATTTGGGACAGACAAAGACATGGAACCGGTTGGTGAACCATTTCTACTGGCCCCATATGTCTGAAAAGGTAAAGGAGTTTTGCAGATCCTGTGTCATCCGTCAGGCCAGTGGCAAGGCATGGGGCAAGACAAAGGCTCCCCTAATACCACTACTAGTGGTTGGGGTTCCTTTTCGAAGGGTGGGGATGGACATTGTTGGCCCCCTGGACCCAACTACTGCATCAGGGAATAGGTATATCTTAGTGGTAGTGGACCATGCCACTAGGTACCCTGAAGCAATCCCTCTTAGAACCATTGATGCTCCTGCAGTGGCTAGAGCACTGCTTGGTGTGTTCACCAGAGTGGGTTTTCCGAAAGAGGTGGTGCCAGATAGGGGCATGAACTTTCTGTCCAGCTATCTGACTGCTATGTGGGATGAGTGTGGTGTCAACTACAAGTTCACTACCCCCTATCACCCACAAGCAAATGGTCTAATTGAGAGATTCAACAAAACCCTGAAGGGCATGATTAATGGGTTGTCAGAGAAACTCAGGAGGAGATGGAACGTTCTCCTCCAATGCCTACTGTTTGCCTACAGGGAGGTGCCACAGAAAGGGGTTGGTTTCAGTCCCTTTGAGCTGTCTCTAGAGAGAGAGTCTTTAGAGAGAAGCCTCTTAAAGAAGCAAAGTTCAATGTGCTTGACTATGTGCTAGGCCTGAGATCAAGAATGGCAAGATCAAGAATGGCAGAGTACATGTACAAGGCAAGCAGAAAACTGGAGGCCAGCCAAGAGCTCATGAAGCACTGGTATGATCAGAAGGCTACTATGCCTGAGTATACTCCAGGACAATTGGTGTGGGTGTTGGAGCCTGTGGCTCCCAGGGCCCTCCTTGACAAGTGGAGTGGGCCCTATCCAATCTTAGAAAACAAGGGTGAGGTTACCTATTTGGTTGACCTTGGTACCCCCAGGAACCCTCATAGGGTCCTGCATGTGAATAGATTGAAACCCCACCACGACAGGGCAGATATGACCATGTTACTGGTCACTGATGAGGGAGTGGAGGAGAAAACTGAGCCAGTGCCCGACCTACTCCCCACTAATGTGGAAGATGGGTCAGTAGAGGGAGTTGTACACTCTCCCAAGTTGACAGACCAGCAGCACAGAGACTGTACGCAGGTGCTGGAGCAGTTTGCTGGCCTGTTCTCTTTGATCCCAGGCATCACTGAGTAGTGTGTGCACCACATTGACACTGGTGACAGCCTACCTGTCATAAATATATTGTACAGGTTGTCTGACCATGTCAGAGACAGCATTAAAGCTGAGGTTGCTAAGATGCTGGAATTTGGGGTAATTGAACTGTCTGAAAGTCCATGGGCCAGTCCAGTGGTGCTGGTGTCCAAACCTAATCCACAGGGGGACCCATGGAGTTACGGTTCTGTGTGGACTACAGAGGATTAAATGCAGTCACAAAGACTGACGCTCACCCTATACCTAGAGCTGATGAGCTGATTGACAGGTTAGGGGCTGCTAAGTACCTGAGTACTTTTGATTTGACTTCAGGTTACTGGCAGATTGCCCTCACTGATGGAGCAAAGGAGAGGTCAGCATTCCCCACACCAGAGGGACATTATCAGTTCAAGGTAATGCCCTTTGGCTTAAAGAATGCACCTGCCACCTTCCAAAGGTTGGTGGACAGGGTCTTGTCTGGGTTGGATCAGTTCAGTGCAGCTTAGTCTGGACGATATCGCTGTATATAGTTCTACCTGGGGGATCACTTAAGGCACCTAAGGGAAGTGCTTCAGGCCATGCAGCAGGCTGGCCTGAGTATTAAGGAAAGTAAGTGCCAAATAGGGCAGAGTTCTGTGGTGTACCTGGGCCACCGGATGAGTGGATGCCATGTACAGCCTCTCCAGGCCAAGATTCAAACTATTTTGGATTGGACAGCTCCTGTTACCCAGACTCAGGTCAAGGCATTCCTTAGACTGACAGGGTATTATAGAAGGTTTGTTCAAAATTATGGGACCATGGTGGGGCCCCTAACAGAACTCACTTCTAAGAAGAGGCCCAAAAGGTGGATTGGACCCCAGAGTGTCAGAAGGCTTTTGACACTCTGAAAGCTGCTATGTGTTCGGCACCAGTGTTGCTGGCCCCTGACTACACAAAAGAATTTGTGGTTCAGACAGATGCCTTAGAGAAAGGGATTGGGGCAGTGTTGCCACAGCTAAATGAAGAGAGCCTTGATCAGCCAGTTGCCTTTATTAGCAAGAGACTTCTTCCCAGAGAGCAGAGGTGGAGTGCCATTGAGAGAGAGGCTTTTGCTGTGGTTTGGTCCCTGAAAAAGTTGAGACCATATTTGTTTGGGACTCATTTTCGTGTTCAAACTGACCACAGCCTCTCAGATGGCTCATGCAGATGAGAGCGGAGAATCCCAAGCTGTTATGGTGGTCCATTTCCCTACAGGGAATGGACTTTACAGTGGAACACAGACCTGGGGTTGCCCATGCAAATGCGGATGGACTTTCCAGGTCTTTCCACTTAGCTGATGAGGACTACCAGGGTGTAGGTTAGTAACCCATCACCTTTCGTTTGGCCGGAGGGCTATGTTGGAAAGTCATCCTGTGCCCTGGGCACCCCCAACTTTTTGCTGACTGGTACTGGTGGTAACTGACTCTGACTGACCCTGGGCTCTGCCTAACCAGGCCCAGTGCTATGCTGAAAGAGACACATGTAGAATACAGTGAAAACACCTTCGTACACTAGGGTACACTATGGGTTGGGGTACCCCTGTGATTGGCATGACCTAACCTAGGTGTTCCAGGGGTGGGGGTCCTGCAGATATAGGCAGAGTACTTATAAAATATTTTTTATAAGCCCTGGTGCTGGAAAAATGACCCAAGTCATTTTTCCCACTGCAAACCCGTGCCACACAGGTTAACATGGCAAGAAGTTATTAACTACTATAAGGCCCTAGTACATTATAGGGCAGGGGGATTGAAACTACCTCTCAGTCCCTAGTATATAATAGGGCTTGGCAGTTAGAGGCCAGCAGCCCTTTCTGCACATGCATGTGTGCACTGCTGAAGCCTGAGGTCCGTTTAAAAGTGGCTCTGTGTTGCAGGACTGCTTTTAAAAAGTAAATTGTGCCCAAACTCGACTTTGGTGTTTGGGGCACTTACAAATGGATAACCTACAATGTTTGGGCATATTAGGTACCCTCAGGGTCTCCCTAGGTGTCCCAGGGGTGGGGGGGTCAGGTATTTATAAGGTAGACCCTTATAAAATGAGTTTTGTATGCCCTAGGTTAAGTGAAATTGCACATTTCACTCCCCACATTGTGATAAAGTGCTGCACAAAATCGACTTTGGTGCTAGGAGCACTGTGGAGGGAGGATCTGCAATATTTTTACATATTTAGAATCCCTAAAGTCTCCCCTAGGTGTTCCAGGGGTGGGGGTCCTGCAGATATAGGCAGAGTACTTATAAAATATTTTTTACAAGCCCTGGTGCTGGAAAAATGACCCAAGTCATTTTTCCCACTGCAAACCCGTGCCACACAGGTTAACATGGCAAGAAGTTATTAACTACTAACTCTTGATAGGAGAAGGATAAAAATACCATTCAAAGACTTCCCAGAATGGTATTAATAAACTCAACAATATAATATTGTTGAATTTCTCCTAAAATGTACAGACAAGAAGTTATAAGACTTCTTGTTTATAAGCCCAGATTCAGCCTTCCAGTGGTCTGTGTTGATTGGTCAGAGTTAAGTGAATTAGCCAGGTTCCTTTGAAGAGGTGATAGAGAGCACCTGGGGTTAAAAAGCTCTGCTGGTAGGGCAGTGTTCTGTTACACATGAATGCCAGAGCAGGGGGAGGAGTCGTAAACTATGGACTACAAGGGAAGGGAAAGACACCAGTGTCATTTACAACCCTACTCTTTTGAACCCAGCCAGATGCTAGGCTTAAGGAAGGAATGAGCAAATGCAAGGGGAGAAGCTATGGAGATTAGCCATCCTAGGGGTGTGTTTAGCCAGCTCTTCACTCCGTGCTGGAAAATTAGCCATTATGAATTTGGAAGAATTGGTGCACTCTGGGACAAAATAGTGCCACACTTTGCAGGATGTGGTCATACCTTTGGGTGGTACCCTGCACCCCATTGGACAGGAGTGACCTCCTGCTTGACCCAGAGAACTTGGAATAAGTATCTGAGAGGGGCAGAGCCTCTCAGATGTGCTGCTTGAAACGTAAGAAAGCAAGACGGGCCATGCTGAGAAGTTTGATGTGCATTTTCTAAGGCCTGCACTATGAAGATTGCACCTTCTGCACCATCTAGAACTGCAGCCCTGTGGACTACCTTGCTGTAAAAGGACTAAAGAGTGGACTCCCTGCAAGCTAGAGGTTAACAGAGCTCACCTGGAACATCACCACCAAGAATCCTCAACCTGGACAACTACCAGTGGATTTGTAAGGGTTTTGTCCAAGTGTATTGTGGGAACTGAAGTCCTCAACTTTCAAGGACCATCTTGGAGATTCCAGACCCTTGGAGTGAGTTTGAGACACTTTGGGGAACTTCAAGAACAAGTTCCAGAAGTTTGGAGAACTTTGGAGCAACTTTGGAAAAAAGATCCATAAGTGGACCGACTCAACCTGGTCAGCCAAGCCGCCTGCCTTCAAACGTGAGTCGGCGTGCCGTCCAGGTTTGTCCCACTGAAAAGCTCCGTAGGTCCTACTTGCAGAGTTTGACCGGGAGTAGTCGAAATCCGAGGCCGGCGAACCCTCACCGAATCCGGCCTGGTGAAGAGCATCGAGGGACCCAGCGAGAAAAAGCTCTGTAAAAGTTTCTAAGTCCGAACGAAGAAAAGGTGACCGGGAACAACCGCGAAAGCCAAGCCGCCTGCCTTCAACCGCGTGTCGGCCTGGATCCTTGGTTTGTCCCGCTGGAACGCTCCGGAGGTCGGACTTCCATAAGTTTGACCGGGAGCTCATCGCAAGGCAATCCGGCAAACCCTCACGAATCCGGACTGGCTGAGAGCTCCGAGAGACCATGGGAAGAAAAGCTCCAGAAAAGTTTCTAAGTCAGAAGGTAAAAACTTTGAGCGAGAACTACCGCGAGGGGTAGCCGCCCAGGGCTCCATCGTGGTCGGCCTGAAACTTTGACTTTGACCCGGCCTATCGCGACCAGATGTCCCGATAAGGCGCTATAGGTTTCTATGTGCTAGCTAATGCTAAATCTTTGAAAATTCATATCTCCGGTTCCCTACATTGGATTTTTGTCATTTTGGTGTCATTTTAAAGATAAATATATTCCCTATTTGTATACATTGGTGTTGGATTTTTACTGTGCATTGTGTCTTAATTATTTACTGAATTGGTGTTTTTAAATGCTTTACATACCTGTCTTTGAAGTTAAGCCTGCCTGCTCCCAGCCAAGCTACCAAGGGTTGAGCATGGGAATAATCTTTTAAGACCTATTCTGAGCCCTATAGTGTGTTAGTGGCCTTATTGCCAGTGACAGATATACATTTGCCCCTACTAATAATCCACTTTCCAACATTTGGTGCTCAGCTGTGTGGATGAGGACTTGTGTTTAAAAAGTACACCTTTCAGTAAAGTGAATTAAGATTGTAAAAATCCTCTAAATTGCCTTAGAACAAAACTTATGAGTTTGATTTTTGGAATTTGGACTAAACTGTTTTTAATCCATTGTTTTGATTTTTCCAAATTATTCTAAGTCTGTTGTGCCTAGTTGTTGTGACACAAAACTAGGGAACCATGGAGCTGGACCTGGCTAAACTGTCCCATTCCGGGGTGGCTGATCTTAGGGTACAGTGTAGGCTTAGGGGCTGCCTGCTTCCAACAAAATTAAGAAGGCAAGGTTGCTTAAGTCCCTAAAGGCCTGGGCTGGGGTAGCTGAGGAGATTCAAGGGGGATGGAGAGTGTTCCCCCAAACTCACCGCAGAGGGGGTGAGGATGATGCCCCTTCCATTTTTTCTAGTGTCAGCCATATGATTCCAGATGGTGGGAGAGGGGCTGGGTCCCTTACTCAGGAACCACCACTGTCCCTTGCAGAGAGACAGCTTGAGGCTCAATTAGCCTTGATAGCTTTGGAGCAGAGGAAACTGGAAGTGGCTGAGAAGAGATGGGAGAGGGAGGAGGCGTTGAAAAGAAATTGTGGCAGTGAAAATTTTGAAGATTTTGAGACGTCCAGGGGTGGTGGTTTTGATCACAAACTTCCCACGGGTATAGTACCCAAGTACACCGAGGGGTATGACATTGATAAGTGGCTAGCAGCCTTTGAGAGGGCCCTTAGAATGAGTAGGGTCCACTTTAAGTATTGGGGTGCACTCCTGTGGGAGTTGATTCCAGTAGCTGGGAGGGATAGGCTCCTGACCCTGAAGGGGGAGGATGCAGAATCATACCAGCAGATGAAGGCATGCTTAGTCAAGAGATTTGGTTTGACTCCAGAGCAGTACAGGGTGAAGTTTAGAGGCATCCAGAAAGTGAGTTCAAAGTCTTGGGTAGACTTTGGACGTTTCAGTGAAGGCACTGGAAGACTGGATTGTTGGTAACACTGTTGACACATATGAGGGATTGTATAATTTGTTTTTGAAAGAACCTATTTTGACTCATTGTGCAGAAGAGAAGTTATGCCAGTATCTAGAGAACTCTAAGCTGACAGACCCCAGAGAGCTGGGGGAAGCAGCTGATGAGTGGGTGAGAACCCAGGTTTCCATTCAGCACCGGGGGGGTGACCAGAAAAAGGAGGACAGGTCCCTCCCCAGGGGAAAGAAGGTCAAAACCAGAAGGAGTCCTCCAAAGACCCACAAAACCTGCACAAGGAGGGGGCCATGAGCCAACCCAAATTCAAAGGGACGGGGTATCAGGGAAAGAATGGTAGGTTCTTTGATCCTTCAAAGGTGGGTAAGTGCTTTGACTAACCAGTCAGGGCACAAAAGGGAAATGCTGTCTGCGCCAAGAAGCTCCCCCTAAGGGGCCATCCACAGGGATTGCCAGTGTAAGTGTAGGGGTGGAGAGTGGTGCCCCAGAGAGGGGTATTCAGGTGGTGGAAGCAACTTTAGTGACCCTGGGTGGGGTGAATATTGCAACCCTTGCTGCCTTACCTCCAAACATGGACATGTACAGGCAGAGGCCTAAAGTGAATGGGACTGAGGTTGAGGCTATCAGAGACACAGGGGCTAGTGTAACTATGGTCCTGGATGAGCTGGTGCCTCTAGAGAGGTTGCTAACTGGTGAGTTTCACCAAGTGACTTATGCAGACAGCACTACCTAACTCCGTCCTATGGCTGTGGTGGATTTGGAATGGGGAGGTGTGACAGGCCCTATGAAGGTAGCTGTGTCAAAGGTGCTACCAGTCCAGTGTTTACTGGGCAGTGATCTTGAAGCCTCTGAGTGGTCAGAGGTAGAGAGAGGACTCCATATGAAAATATTGGAGCTCCGTGAGTGGGTATGTGCTGCGACTAGGTCACAGACTAGCCAGAAGGGAGGGGCTAGACACTTGGACCCTGGAAAAAAGGGCCAAGCATCCAAGGACAAGGGTACTGGGCCTGGTGAGCCAGCCCAGGGAACTCCAGAGGTATAGGAATATTCTAACCCTGATGTGGAGGATCTGGCCTCTGAGGGATGGACTCCATCCCTGCCAGAGCTGTCAGATTTGGCAGAACTGACAGGAGGAGGTGGACCCTCCAGAGAGGAGTTCAGTAAGGGACAGAGAGACTGTTCCACGCTTGAGAGCTTGAGGCGGATTGCCTCTAAGCAAGAGGAGGGGGATGACAGTGGGTTTCACAAAATCTACTGGGAAGATGGGACTGCTTTATACTGAGGCCAGAAACCTCAAGGAGGGGGCCACCAGGAGGGTGGTGGTGCCCCAGAAGTACAGAGAGTTCATCCTGACTTTGGGTCATGATATCCCCCTGGCAGGACATTTGGGACAGACAAAGACATGGAACCGGTTGGTGAACCATTTCTACTGGCCCCATATGTCTGAAAAGGTAAAGGAGTTTTGCAGATCCTGTGTCATCCGTCAGGCCAGTGGCAAGGCATGGGGCAAGACAAAGGCTCCCCTAATACCACTACTAGTGGTTGGGGTTCCTTTTCGAAGGGTGGGGATGGACATTGTTGGCCCCCTGGACCCAACTACTGCATCAGGGAATAGGTATATCTTAGTGGTAGTGGACCATGCCACTAGGTACCCTGAAGCAATCCCTCTTAGAACCATTGATGCTCCTGCAGTGGCTAGAGCACTGCTTGGTGTGTTCACCAGAGTGGGTTTTCCGAAAGAGGTGGTGCCAGATAGGGGCATGAACTTTCTGTCCAGCTATCTGACTGCTATGTGGGATGAGTGTGGTGTCAACTACAAGTTCACTACCCCCTATCACCCACAAGCAAATGGTCTAATTGAGAGATTCAACAAAACCCTGAAGGGCATGATTAATGGGTTGTCAGAGAAACTCAGGAGGAGATGGAACGTTCTCCTCCAATGCCTACTGTTTGCCTACAGGGAGGTGCCACAGAAAGGGGTTGGTTTCAGTCCCTTTGAGCTGTCTCTAGAGAGAGAGTCTTTAGAGAGAAGCCTCTTAAAGAAGCAAAGTTCAATGTGCTTGACTATGTGCTAGGCCTGAGATCAAGAATGGCAAGATCAAGAATGGCAGAGTACATGTACAAGGCAAGCAGAAAACTGGAGGCCAGCCAAGAGCTCATGAAGCACTGGTATGATCAGAAGGCTACTATGCCTGAGTATACTCCAGGACAATTGGTGTGGGTGTTGGAGCCTGTGGCTCCCAGGGCCCTCCTTGACAAGTGGAGTGGGCCCTATCCAATCTTAGAAAACAAGGGTGAGGTTACCTATTTGGTTGACCTTGGTACCCCCAGGAACCCTCATAGGGTCCTGCATGTGAATAGATTGAAACCCCACCACGACAGGGCAGATATGACCATGTTACTGGTCACTGATGAGGGAGTGGAGGAGAAAACTGAGCCAGTGCCCGACCTACTCCCCACTAATGTGGAAGATGGGTCAGTAGAGGGAGTTGTACACTCTCCCAAGTTGACAGACCAGCAGCACAGAGACTGTACGCAGGTGCTGGAGCAGTTTGCTGGCCTGTTCTCTTTGATCCCAGGCATCACTGAGTAGTGTGTGCACCACATTGACACTGGTGACAGCCTACCTGTCATAAATATATTGTACAGGTTGTCTGACCATGTCAGAGACAGCATTAAAGCTGAGGTTGCTAAGATGCTGGAATTTGGGGTAATTGAACTGTCTGAAAGTCCATGGGCCAGTCCAGTGGTGCTGGTGTCCAAACCTAATCCACAGGGGGACCCATGGAGTTACGGTTCTGTGTGGACTACAGAGGATTAAATGCAGTCACATAGACTGACGCTCACCCTATACCTAGAGCTGATGAGCTGATTGACAGGTTAGGGGCTGCTAAGTACCTGAGTACTTTTGATTTGACTTCAGGTTACTGGCAGATTGCCCTCACTGATGGAGCAAAGGAGAGGTCAGCATTCCCCACACCAGAGGGACATTATCAGTTCAAGGTAATGCCCTTTGGCTTAAAGAATGCACCTGCCACCTTCCAAAGGTTGGTGGACAGGGTCTTGTCTGGGTTGGATCAGTTCAGTGCAGCTTAGTCTGGACGATATCGCTGTATATAGTTCTACCTGGGGGATCACTTAAGGCACCTAAGGGAAGTGCTTCAGGCCATGCAGCAGGCTGGCCTGAGTATTAAGGAAAGTAAGTGCCAAATAGGGCAGAGTTCTGTGGTGTACCTGGGCCACCGGATGAGTGGATGCCATGTACAGCCTCTCCAGGCCAAGATTCAAACTATTTTGGATTGGACAGCTCCTGTTACCCAGACTCAGGTCAAGGCATTCCTTAGACTGACAGGGTATTATAGAAGGTTTGTTCAAAATTATGGGACCATGGTGGGGCCCCTAACAGAACTCACTTCTAAGAAGAGGCCCAAAAAGGTGGATTGGACCCCAGAGTGTCAGAAGGCTTTTGACACTCTGAAAGCTGCTATGTGTTCGGCACCAGTGTTGCTGGCCCCTGACTACACAAAAGAATTTGTGGTTCAGACAGATGCCTTAGAGAAAGGGATTGGGGCAGTGTTGCCACAGCTAAATGAAGAGAGCCTTGATCAGCCAGTTGCCTTTATTAGCAAGAGACTTCTTCCCAGAGAGCAGAGGTGGAGTGCCATTGAGAGAGAGGCTTTTGCTGTGGTTTGGTCCCTGAAAAAGTTGAGACCATATTTGTTTGGGACTCATTTTCGTGTTCAAACTGACCACAGCCTCTCAGATGGCTCATGCAGATGAGAGCGGAGAATCCCAAGCTGTTATGGTGGTCCATTTCCCTACAGGGAATGGACTTTACAGTGGAACACAGACCTGGGGTTGCCCATGCAAATGCGGATGGACTTTCCAGGTCTTTCCACTTAGCTGATGAGGACTACCAGGGTGTAGGTTAGTAACCCATCACCTTTCGTTTGGCCGGAGGGCTATGTTGGAAAGTCATCCTGTGCCCTGGGCACCCCCAACTTTTTGCTGACTGGTACTGGTGGTAACTGACTCTGACTGACCCTGGGCTCTGCCTAACCAGGCCCAGTGCTATGCTGAAAGAGACACATGTAGAATACAGTGAAAACACTTTCGTACACTAGGGTACACTATGGGTTGGGGTACCCCTGTGATTGGCATGACCTACCCTAGGTGTTCCAGGGGTGGGGGTCCTGCAGATATAGGCAGAGTACTTATAAAATATTTTTTATAAGCCCTGGTGCTGGAAAAATGACCCAAGTCATTTTTCCCACTGCAAACCCGTGCCACACAGGTTAACATGGCAAGAAGTTATTAACTACTATAAGGCCCTAGTACATTATAGGGCAGGGGGATTGAAACTACCTCTCAGTCCCTAATATATAATAGGGCTTGGCAGTTAGAGGCCAGCAGCCCTTTCTGCACATGCATGTGTGCACTGCTGAAGCCTGAGGTCCGTTTAAAAGTGGCTCTGTGTTGCAGGACTGCTTTTAAAAAGTAAATTGTGCCCAAACTCGACTTTGGTGTTTGGGACACTTGAAAATGGATAACCTACAATGTTTGGGCATATTAGGTACCCCCAGGGTCTCCCCTAGGTGTCCCAGGGGTGGGGGGTCAGGTATTTATAAGGTAGACCCTTATAAAATGAGTTTTATATGCCCTAGGTTAAGTGAAATTGCACATTTCACTCCCCACATTGTGATAAAGTGCTGCACAAAATCGACTTTGGTGCTAGGAGCACTGTGGAGGGAGGATCTGCAATATTTTTACATATTTAGAATCCCTAAAGTCTCCCCTAGGTGTTCCAGGGGTGGGGGTCCTGCAGATATAGGCAGAGTACTTATAAAATATTTTTTACAAGCCCTGGTGCTGGAAAAATGACCCAAGTCATTTTTCCCACTGCAAACCCGTGCCACACAGGTTAACATGGCAAGAAGTTATTAACTACTAACTCTTGATAGGAGAAGGATAAAAATACCATTCAAAGACTTCCCAGAATGGTATTAATAAACTCAACAATATAATATTGTTGAATTTCTCCTAAAATGTACAGACAAGAAGTTATAAGACTTCTTGTTTATAAGCCCAGATTCAGCCTTCCAGTGGTCTGTGTTGATTGGTCAGAGTTAAGTGAATTAGCCAGGTTCCTTTGAAGAGGTGATAGAGGGCACCTGGGGTTAAAAAGCTCTGCTGGTAGGGCAGTGTTCTGTTACATATGAATGCCAGAGCAGGGGGAGGAGTCGTAAACTATGGACTACAAGGGAAGGGAAAGACACCAGTGTCATTTACAACCCTACTCTTTTGAACCCAGCCAGATGCTAGGCTTAAGGAAGGAATGAGCAAATGCAAGGGGGAGAAGCTATGGAGATTAGCCATCCTAGGGGTGTGTTTAGCCAGCTCTTCACTCCGTGCTGGAAAATTAGCCATTATGAATTTGGAAGAATTGGTGCACTCTGGGACAAAATAGTGCCACACTTTGCAGGATGTGGTCATACCTTTGGATGGTACCCTGCACCCCATTGAACAGGAGTGATCTCCTGCTTGACCCAGAGAACTTGGAATAAGTATCTGAGAGGGGCAGAGCCTCTCAGATCTGCTGCTTGAAACTTAAGAAAGCAAGACGGGCCATGCTGAGAAGTTTGATGTGCATTTCCTAAGGCCTGCACTATGAAGATTGCACCTTCTGTACCATCTAGAACAACAGCCATGTGGACTACCTTGCTGTTAAAGGACTAAAGAGTGGACTCCCTGCAAGCTACAGGTTAACAGCTCTCACCTGGAACATCACCACCAAGAATCCTCAACCTGGAGAACTACCAGTGGATTTGTAAGGGTTTTGTCCAAGTGGATTGTGGGAACTGAAGTCCACAACTTTCAACGACCATCTTGGAGATTCCAGACCCTTGAAGTGAGTTTGAGACACTTTGGGACCCTTTGGGGAACTTCAAGGAGAAGTTCCAGAAGTTTGAAGAACTTTGGAAAAAAGCTCCATAAGTGGACCGACTCAACCTGGTCAGCCAAGCCGCCTGCCTTCAACCGCGAGTCGGCCAGCCGTCCAGGTTTGTCCCGCTGAAAAGCTCTGTAGGTCCTACTTGCAGAGTTTGACTGGAAGTAGTCGAAATCCGAGGTTGGCGAACCCTTACCGAATCCAGCCTGGTGAAGAGCATCGAGGGACCCCGCGAGAAAAAGCTCTGTAAAAGTTTTTAAGTCCGAATGAAGAAAAGGTGACCAGGAGCAACTGCGAAAGCCAAGCTGCCTGCCTTCAACCGCGTGTTGGCCTGGATCCTTGGTTTGACTTGCTGGAACGCTCCGGAGGTCGGACTTCCATAAGTTTGACCGGGAGCTCATCGCAAGGCAATCCGGCGAACCCTCACGAATCCGGACTGGCTGAGAGCTTCGAGAGACCCCGGGAAGAAAAGCTCCAGAAAAGTTTCTAAGTCAGAAGGTAAAAACTTTGACCGAAACCTACTGCGAGGGGTAGCCGCCCAGGGCTCCATCGTGGTCGGCCTGAAACTTTGACTTTGACCCGGTCTATCGCGTCCAGATGTCCCGATAAGGCGCTATAGGTTTCTATGTGTTAGATAATGCTACATCTTTGAAAATTCATATCTCTGGTTCCCTACATTGGATTTTTGTCGTTTTGGTGTCATTTTAAAGATAAAAATATTTCCTGTTTTTATAAATTGGTGTTGGATTTTTATTGTGCATTGTGTCTTAATTATTTACTGAATTGGTGTTTTTAAATGCTTTACATACCTGTCTTTGAAGTTAAGCCTGCCTGCTCGCAGCCAAGGTACCAAGGGTTGAGCATGGGAATAATTTTCTAAGACCTATTCTGAGCCCTATACTGTGTTAGTGGCCTTATTGCCAGTGGCAGATATACATTTGCCCCTACTAATAACCCACTTTCCAACTGTCACTATCTGATCTTGGGATTACAGTCATATCCACCAGAAAAGGCCAAAGTGCCTGATCCAGCAGTATGTAATTGATATTACTAGTAACAGGGCCTCTTTGGAGAAGCGGGGGAGTCCGATGTAGTGTTGCCATTAGCTATCCTTAAGCCATGTTCTACAATTAAATCTTCCAGCTGCGCTACCACCGCAGTCAGTTTCCTTGCAACTTGCTCCGCGGCCCTCGATCTAGTTGATAAATCAAATGTTTGCAGCGATTGATCTAGATTCATTTGATTAGTAGCAAGACGCATATTACAGTCCCCTGTAATAAGGTTTAGGGCATTTCGATGTAGATGTTTCATCGTGTCTGAGAGATGGTCCACTATAGGGGATTGGATATTTGGGGGTACTGATCTGACGTAAATATTGATAATAGCGATATATCTCACCCCATGTGGAGTATTTATTTTAATTTCAAGCCCAAATAAGTCATTACTATTTTATGGAACTATTTTGGCTGTTGGAAAAAGATCCATCCTTAGACAGATCAGTAATCCTGCTGAGGTTCTTCCTGACCTAGATGGTACTGCGTTGGCACAGAGTGTAATAAACCCATATCTGAATACCGGGGCCACGGCCTAAGTCTCCTCTAGGAGAATAATATGATGTCGGTCAATGAACTCCCCCATTCAGGGTCTGAGAGCTTTGCTCTAACTCCCGCCTGATTCCAAGACATTAGTCTTACAGAATCTCCTCCAGTCTCCCTCCTTTCTGTACTATACAAACTTGCGATACAAGCCTGGCCTTCAGATACATTAACATCTTTCTCAGCTGACATATGATTACTCTGTGTTCCCCCTCTGACTTCTCTGACGACTACTTCTTGTGGGATTATTGATCTGTCAAAACCACTCTGTATCAGTGTAGTAGTGATTGTTGTACCCCCCAGGTTATCCTGCAGTCAATCATTCTCAGACAGATTGGAAAACTCAGCTGAGTTAAGAGAACATTGTTGGGGTGCAAGGCATTTATGAGACGGAGTGTCTTTAGTTTCTATTGAAGAGTAGGAGCAATAAGCTTACGTCTTATTTGTGACTTTGTGTCAGGTCTGAACCTGAACTCTAGTGCAATTAGGCCTTCTGCCAAGTAATGATTCTTTAATTTCAGTTCTATGCAGTCAAACTGAGTATCCTTGTCCCTAAGGCGAATGGCGTACCAAATGTTATACCTAATTATTGATCTGCATCCTCTAATGTATCTTAACCAATGGACTGCTTTATTGACACAAGATTTGTGAACTCCTTGCAGTAATTTAGGGACATTTGTCATGTAGATATCTTAGGACTTTCCCGTCACCTCGTTTGGTTTGTTGATATTTGGTTTCCTGCTAGGGTTCAGTTCTTTTCACCTAGATGCTGTGAGTATAGCTGAAGTCAAATTCTGCTTAGATATGTATCTCCCTTCAATCAACTACCCTCTAGCGTTATTCTTGGATGTTGTTGTTTCCATTCTGGGATGGTTTCCATTAATTGGATCAATTGTTTTAACTATACGTAGGGCTGGGCTTTGAAGGACATCTTTTTGGTTATGAATTGAGGATAAATTGTTCTTTTTGTCTTCAAGGGTATTGCTAATGTTTACTACCATGGATGATAACTTGTCCAGTTATTAATTTAACACTTTGGCCAATCTACCCATACATTCTCGTAGGCTTAGAATCTCACTTCTTAATACATGTCATTTTGCAAGTGTCTCCACACCATCCTCGTTGTTAGTAGCTTTAAGAAGCTCAGTCCCTGTGTGGTCATACTCTATATTTTTTCCTGAAGGTTCTGTGAGATCAACAGATTCCAATACTGCGTATCGGTTTGGACACTCAATATTAGCCATAGAGGTAGTAATTTTATGGATTTGCTCCGGGTGCAAAGCCTGCAGGGGTGCTGCCATGGCAGAATCTAGGGAATTCCCCACAGGGGAAGTACAAGTATGTTTGTCTTTTAGGCTAGCCCCACTACCACAGCCTGATTTTGGTTTACTAAGATACAAGCGAATTCCCTTCTGTAGAGTCCCCTTCCTCCCCTTCTTAGATTGTGTTCCTAATTCTCTCGTGGCAAGAAGGCCCTCAACTTCTTCTATCAGGTTATCTATTTCTGTCAGAGTGCAGTTCTCTGCAGAGTGGCTGGGTACTTTACTCGCTCCTTCTGTTCCCTGTGGTTTCTCTGTGGCCTTTCGTTTGACCATGGTGACAAATAATGGTTAAGTACTTAAAAGCACTCTGGTTGGCGCTATATTGGAAGAAAAAAGAAAATCTTCCTGGTGCTTTACTTGTGGCGTGGCTATTTTTGTTATAAAATAGAGTCAAGCAGGCAGCTATATCACACACCAATACAAAACTAAGACAGCCCACTAGAAAACAATGATTAGTTCTCCCAGTAGGCCACTAAAATATATACAGCCCATAGACAGCAGATACTCATGGAGCACATAGCATTAGAAAAGCTTTCTGAGACCTCAATACTTCAAATGTTAAAAACTATCCAGCACAGAAAATAGTCAGTCCAAAGTTACAAACAAAGATTCATTTGGGGGTCCGAAGTGAAATTACCTCCACGTTCTAAAGGTCAAACACACCACGGTGATCAGAATCAGAATTGGCTAGCAGCCCGTCGTGCAAGGAGTGGACGCCAGACATACTATTAAGCAGCAGCTCCCAGTTCCTTTTGCTCTTACCCAGCACAGTGAGGAAAACTGTGCGGGTCTAGGGCGGTGACCCTTCCCTGCCTCTTCCTGTCACTGATGGGCGCAGGACGGGTCCGCCCTTAGCCCGGGCACGTCCCGCGGGTTTGCACTAGCGCTTTTCCCCTTGTGTACTGTGGGTCCAAGGAGGTCAACTACCCCACAGCTGCCACTCGGTGAGTCCCGCTCCGCGGGTTTGTTCTAGCGCTTTTCAGTGTGTTAGGGTGAAGCCACGCCCTCTCAAGGCAGACTCTGCAGGTGCCTTTCCTGGCGCTTTACACATTGGGGGAAGGATTCCCCTTGTGTACTATGGGTCCAAGAGGCCAACTACCCCACAGCCCAATTTATTCAAGGGTGTGCCTCCTCAAAACTGGTTGAACGTATCTTACAGGAGCCCCATATGTCCATGAGAGACATCCTGACATTTGGGCACTCTAAAGAACTCTCCAAAGCTCGAGCAACCCACATGGACCCACACTCACCTACACCGATCAAAGAAGAGCGCATCAATGCCATCCAAAAAGGGGCACCCATGAAAAACGGAATCTGCCAAGCCTTCCCCCAGCTCCACCAAACAAGGACTACAAGGCCGCACCTGCGGATGGTGCAGTGGCCCCTACCCTCGCGCCGGAACTTTCCCCGCCAGTGGCAATACTTGCAGTGCGTGTGGCAAGCCAAACCACTTCTCCAAAGTCTGCCGCTCCTCGCAAGGACGATGACCCAAAGGCCCATAGAAGATGGTACGTGCTGTGGAACCACACCGAGACAACCTGTCGGACGCTGACATGGATGAAGATGATGCAGCTGTTTTCCACGTGGTTAGGACGCTGGATACCCTTAAGGCCACCCCCCCCAGACAGCCCCTATGTGCCAGATCGAAGTACAGGACCACTCTGCTCTCATAGACACTGGAGCCTCGCTCAATCTCATGGCCGCAGATGTCTACCACATCGTACCTGACCCACCGGCACTCCGGAACACTAGCATGCAAGTATACGCTTTTGGCAACCGCTCACCGCTGCAGCTTCGCAGCGTGGTCCAAGACGACCTTTCCCATGACTCCAGCACCCGAAGAGCGAAAGTCTACTTGTCGCAAGAAGGGTCAGGATTCCTCCTTAGTTGCCGCACGGCCCAAGTTCTCAACCTCATACAAATTGCCTTTGGCGTGCATGTGTATGATGTAGACCGTCTGTTGCAGGATTTCACACCGCTGTTCGACGGAATTGGCTGCCTGGCAGGCTCAGCCATTCAACTGCACATTGATGAGTCTGTTGCTCCCATGGCCCTCAGGCATCGAACGGTTGCATTCCACCTTCGACCCAAGGTGGAGGCCGAACTGAACCTCCTGGAGAAGGCCGGTATAATTGAGTGGGTAAGAGGCCCATACCGTGGGAATCCCCTATCGTAGTGGCAAAAAGCCCAAGCAGCCAGACGCAGTCCGCATTTGTGTTGACAAGAGGGTCCCGAACCTAGCGATCAAGCGGGAACGTCATCTTACACCAACCACAGATGACATCATTGGGGAGCTGTTAGGCTCAAAATGGTTCTCCAAAATGGACCTCAGGTCAGGCTAACACCAAATCCCACTGCACCCGGACTCCCTTCCCATCACCACCTTCTCAACCCACGCAGGCCTCTGGAGGCACACAAGGCTTAACTTCAGCATCTCCAGCGCAGCCAAAGTCTTCCAGAACATCGTGAAGAACGTCCTCCATGGCCTACCTGGAGTGCTCAATGTGAGTGATGATACCCTCATTCACGCTCCCATGCTTCAAAACATCTGACTTGCCTCCATGCCGTCTTCACATGGCTCAAGGAATGTGGACTCACGCTACACTGTGAGAAGTGCGACTTCCTACGAAGGGACATTAGTTTCTTCTGGGTTCTGCTTTTCGGACAAAGGCATCGGCCCGACAAAGTAAAGGACATTCAGGAGGCCCTGCCCTATCGTCCGTGTCAGGAGTCCGTAGTTTCCTGGGCATGGTGACATACTGTGGGCACTTCATGAAAAACCTATCAGACATCACCAGCCTGCTCAGGGATCTTACCAAGAGGTCCAGCCCATGGGTATGGGGGCCACAGCAGAAAGAATCGTTCCGACAGACCAAGGTCGCCCTGTCCGCCGATACCACTCTGGTGTAATTCAGCCCCCAGAGGGAATCATAACTAGTGGTAGATGCTAGTCCCACCGGCCTGGGTGCAGTGCTGGCTCAATGGCAAGAATGCAGAGAAAGGGGCCCGGTGGCATACGCCAGCCGCACGCTTACACTCACGGAGCAGCGCTAATCCGAAATAGAGAATGAGGTGATTGCCATCCTATGGGGCTGCAGGCACTTCTTCATCCACCTGTACAGCCATCCCTTCTCCGTCATCACGGACGTTAAGCCACTGATCCCGCTCTGCCAAGGGTCCTCGTTAAAGGCCTCCCCCGAGGATTGAAAAGTGGATCCTGCGGCTGCAAGAGTTTGAATTCACTGTGGAATACCGACCTGGCACCTGGAACCCTGCCGATTTCCTGTCCAGGCATACCCGACCAGCTACTCTTCCTGAGGCCGCGGAAGCCGTGGAAACCGAAGAATACGTGAGGATGACTGTGGATCGCTCCAAACCTCTCCCGATGTCCCTGGTGGAAGTAATAGACGCCACCCAACGCGATGACTGCTTATAGATCGCTATCAAGGCAGTCGCCACCGGTGACTGGCGGACGTTTCAAAACCCGACATCCTTCCGCACAGTAGCCACTCTGTCAGTCCTCAAGGAGTTGTATCACATCTGTCAGGAGCTGTCGGTAACCAGCGATGGGTCCGCAAATTGTATTACCTGAAAGTCTCACACAGAAAGCAGCGCTCCTGGCACTCGGAGCACACCAAGGCATCAGAAAGTCCAAGAACTAGCTCAGGAGCAAGTTCTGGTTCCCGGGTCTGGACCAGAGAGTGGAGGCAGTCATACAAAGCTGTCCAGTCTGCCACGCTACGAGTCCGCCCAACCGCACGGAACCTGTTATCAACGAAGAGGGCCCCAGTACCCCATGTCAGAGAGTAAGCGCAGACTTCGGCAGCTTACCCGGTTGACAACACATGCTGGTCATTGTAGATGACTATTCACGCTATCCCAAGGTAGAAATCGTGGCGACAACATCTGCCTCATAAGTCATCCAGAAGCTGGAGAAGCTCATGGCCACTCATGGCCTGTTTGAAGAGATCCGCACGGACAATGGGCCTCCCTTCAACAGTTCCAAGCTAGCTGAGTTTCTGAACTCTCACAATATCAAGCACCACCACATAACTTCTTGGTGGCCCCAAGCCATCAGAAAGGTGGCGCGTCTGATGAGAACCCTCTCCAAAGTGATTCAAATTGCAGTGGCGGAAGGCACCAAAACTGAACATGCCGTGTAACAATTCTTACGGGAATATAGACTCACACCTCACTGCACAACAGGCACCTCCCAAGCAAACTATGCTTTGGCCGATCGGTAATGGATACCATTCTCCATCACCCTGCGTGGGAGAAAGTGTCAAACCCCCTGAATCAATCGGACCGCGGGAGAACACGCACCAATGAGTACACCTCCCGAAAACAATGGGCTAAGGAGAGCCCCATCACGCTGGGTGACCAAGTGCTTGTGAAAGACCGCCATCCAGGCAGAAAGTTCAGACTACCCTTCAAACTGGATCCATGGGTTGTCATTGACATAAAAAAAAAAAAGTGACGGCCAAGAGAGGCCACGAGTGCATTACACAGAACATCTCCCAGTTCAAGAAAGTCGTGTAGAGACCCGCCATTAAACCTGTTAGTCGCTCCGCAGGAAGATGCCGTGGCGAGCAGGCCCCCGGACATCGAAGGCAATTACAATCAAGAGCAAGGCACATTTTCAGAGGAAGTGTTCTCCGGGTCGACTCCCAGCCCCCCTCAAGACAGAGTACGCCCCCGGCAGAACTCAGCAGGAGCCCAAGAGACTCCCAACACCTCGAGCCTGGCAGGATCTTCACCAGAATCCTCAGCCAGGGGTGACCAATATCTGCTGCAGCCCCACCCCAAGCCATCTCAGAAGTACAAAGACTTTGTATCCGGCTAACCTAGGACTGATGGCAGTGTTACGTTCGTGGGTAGGTGCACCTTTTCCATGACACCAAGTAAGAGAGTGATGTGAGATGTATGCCAGGATCTGGACTGTGGCGAGGCACTGTTGTTAATTTTGATATTTTTCTGTTTATTGTTTGATATGTTTTGTATCTCCTGGTAAGGAAGGAGTGTAGTGTTACCGGGTCATGGGCAACACCATGAGGTGATCTGCGCACAAGGGGAATGTCTATAAACCCTGGTGCGCATAAGTGCAGTGGTAACGGCTGGCATATGCCAGCGTAAGTACATAAAAAGCCCTGGGTACGGCTCAGTCCGTAGACCACCACTGAATAGAACTGTGTGCGTCATCCTTTGGGGGCTAACTGACCACACTGCAACTGTCAATAAAGTCTTTCTGTGCCGCAAGTCGACGAAAAATTATAGTACTACTTCTGTTTGTAGACTGTCCCGGTTTTTGGTTAACAAAATCTGATCACCCTACAGGTATAGCAAGCCAATAGTTTCCAAAGGCAGGAGCTTTTGGTTTTGCCAATGCTTGTTGTTTTTAGGCACTGGAAACTAAATGATTTACCTAAAATCACAGGATGTCGAGCCGACGTTGAGACTCGAATATGGTTCCTGAACGGTGCCTAAAGGCGTACTTCTCTATAAATAAATATTCGTTATTTCGGAGTGAACTCTGTTATTTTAAAAATAGTTCTTCATAAACGTCTTTGTCCTATTCTCGAAGCGAGCAGTACAGGAACTTGGGAAACCAAGTGCTCACAACCAATCACGTACGGCAAAGCATCTTGTATTTGTAGTGGGAACGCGTGATAAGATTTAATTGGTTGTGAGCACAGTCGTCGTGATTAGCTAGTTGAGTTCTCATTGTCCATTGGCTATTGGCCACAAATGATTGTCCCGCGGACTAGGATTGCCCAAGAAAATGCTTGCCAGTTGATCATTGGTTGTGCTAATCCAGACAGTACACGTGCCCCGGCATAGAATTTGCCTGCTGCACGTACCTATCTCTGACAGTGGGCGGGCTCCCTGGTTTTTCACTGGGCGATTTTGCCCATTACCCAAGTGAGTTGGCGCTTGGACTGAGGCATCTGGAAATACCCCTTTGATCCGCGTAAACTAGGTGGATGCTGGTGAGTACTCTATTCGTGGTAGTCTAACGCCACTGCAGCAGAAACTACGTTGATGCCACCTGAAACCGAGAGCCACTCGGCCTCTGCGAACGTCAGGAGCGCGTCGCCCTCTGCGCCCCTCCGTTCCTCCCTCCAGAGCACAGTGGCTCTGCCCCTGGACCCAGGCCCCACCCTGTGCCGCCACCGCAGAGTGCCACTTGTGTGCGCAGGACGCTGGCCGACTGGTGAAAGTCAGTGCATAGATCCCACCACGGGCCAGCACCACTGCGTAGGGCCGCAGCGAGGGCGGTGAGTGTGATGGGCAGGGCTTCCTCCAGCTCCGCACCTACTAGTCTGCGGAACTAACCTCCCTAGGCTCTGCACCCATCATTCCGCGAGGGGCGGGGCTTAGCTGCACCCCGGCCACCCACCTCTGCTCGAGCCGGGATGCTGCTGCTCGTGGTTGATTCCCGCTCAGAGGGTATCATGCAGGTGCTGTCAGCGATCTGTAACAACCTCTTGAATTACGTTGGCCGTTAGGGGACGTTTTCATCTGCTTTGCGGGACCTGTGTTTTTTATGTTGGCTTCTTCGCGCTTTGTTCTAGATGGGTATTTCTGTTACACTTCAAATATCCATTCTGGAGAAAAAATTAATTTCGCTGTATAGTTTTATATAGTTGCACAAATGTGTAACGTGTTTGTACCCACTTCATTCAAATTTAGTCTAGGAGGAGTATTTGTCATTCAGTAAGAACTATACTGTCAGTGGGGTAAACATGTGTGCTCTTAAGGAATTATACATGTAAACATCTAACTGTCTCTTACGGTCTTAGGTGCATCCGTACAGGATGACCGTGGTAGGAAATGGACACGTGTTTTACACGTTGCTAATTTAGCGTCGAATTATTTTTGCATTAGTGCATGGTACTACTAGGGACTCCTATCGGCAATATGGATGGATGTGGTGGACCTCTGGACAATAGGAAGGTCTCTTATCATTTTTTCAAAAGGGAACTGTTTTGTTGGGCAGGTTAGATTACATGTGGCGTTTGTGGCAGCGCTTAGCACTGCTGCGCTATTTCGTTTCAAGTGTAGGCTTTCTGTCTCAAGACGATGGAGCACTTGCACACCAACCAACGCTTGCTATTGTCATACCAGGCAATCCTAACAAGAGATCAGTTGAGTCAAACTGAATTACTCTGAACAAGTACGACCTACATCAAAACGCAGTTCCATGCTTCCTAACGCTGAGTGTACTCCAGCCGCTCCTTCTGTCCGGTCCAGCAGTCTGTGCCGATATCAGTAAGCGCACCAGGGACCGGGTACTAATTGAAGAAACATGTATTATTTTCTGACATGCATGGGTACAAATATCGATGCCCCTCATGTTAAGTTTCTGTGGAGTGGCTGAAGTGAGATTGAGGTCCTTCCTTTATTTGTTTTAGCGAGAGTGGAGAACTGTCATTATTATTTTAACACCACCAGCCCCAACCACCACCTCAAGTAGGTATTTCGTGGGATACGTGGGTCTTGTCACGAAATGCTGTCAGTAGGTTGTACACGTGTAGCAGAGATTTGTTTATCTGCAGCTTAGAATATCTGCAAGGCCACCGCGGTCTTTTCAGACTTCTATGTTATCAGAGTGAGTACCATACAACTAAAGCAGGGTTCTCTAAATTCGGTCCTGGAGGGCCGGATCCATGCCAGATTTTTAGCATATCCCCATTTAGATAAATGTAGTTATCCTAAAATCTGGGATGGATCCTGCCCTCTAGGACCGACTTTGGAGAACCCTAAACTAGAGCATCCATTTTTTTAAACACAAGTCAGTTAAGTTTGTTGTATGCTGTTCATGTGATCAGATGATTTTCTGTCTTTTTTTAAAAATCAAACTGCTGTTTGTCCGTTCAAGCTAGACGCCATTATGCCAGACTTTTAGCTAAGTAATTTAGTGCTTCACTGATGAAATGGATAATAGTGAAAAAAGTGAGATGGGTCACAAAGCGGAAATGTGGCTAGAGCTTCTGACTTTGGAACCTGGGGACCCTGGCTCAAATCTTGGTCTCAAATCCTTGTACGTATTTGAGCTAATCAATTCATCTCCCTGTACCCAAAATGTGAAATGTTTGTGTAATCTCAATTTAGTGTGCACATCTTATAGATTTCCTCCCAAACCCCCATGTAATGTAGAGCACTCCATTGCTTCTTAGCTACGTTCGCGCTACAACTGTACTACGGAAGGAACTTGAGGATTTGTCAGAAAAGGACACGTTCTATGCATAGCATGTCTGTGTTTGAAGGGGATTGATGTCTAGTCCCAATGCCCTTACATTTGTATGTTCATCTTTCCAAATGCTATCTCTTAAATCCTTTGAGAAGGACTAGTAGAATAAATATAATTATGTCTTAATAAAAACTTTCTTCAATAGAACAGTATATATCTACTTGAAATTTGCTGCAGCACAGTATATATCTGCTTGAAATTTGCTGCAGCATTTTAATTATTGTAGATAGGATATATTCTATCTAGCCTGTCGCTGAAGAAGCCATATGGAAACCTACCTAACGTACTACAGCTCCACGCAGCATTGATTCCGAATTTTATCTTCTAGTAAGTCTCTCTGTGACTTACTGTCTGCCATGCTTGGCATCACATTTTCACTATTTTCGTGTAGCTGCTTAGTAGAAATACTTTGGAGACTGCTAAAGCAGCACACTGGACCTTCTTGGATAGCTTTGCACACATTCCTACCCTTCTGCTTTGGGAAGTGCTGTATGCCAAAGGCAGGGTTTGCTCTCTGAGGAGGCGACCCAGTGAAGGAGCACATTGGCACAGCTTTCGCGGCAAGTTTTCATGATCTATGCGTTGCCAAAGGATTTTTATAAAATTGAAAATTGTAGTTACCCGTCAGTTCTACAATTAAGTATAAATGCTTGTTTGAAAAGCCATTTTTTTATTTTTAACTTCTGCCATGTACAGGAATGGAGTAGTGGTGCCTTGCACAACTAGTAATATCTGACAGCAACTTTGGCATCCTATTCACTAATCTGAAATTGAAAAAAATGGCAGCATCAAATATTTGGAGCTGATACTTAGCTAGCAAGGTGTCTTCCAGACTGCACCAGTCAAGGTGCTTCAATTTTTACAAGATTTATTTAAGATGTACTTGAGTAGAAGCATGTTTTTTCTGCAAGTTAGTTGAGAGGTGTGCAACTAAGAATTACCTTTAAAGTATGAAGGGCCTGCCCTGTAAGTCGTAACACTATTTTGACATGTAGAGCAAAATAATTATTTCTTCTATGAGGCACTAGGTTAAATAGGAACTGAAGATACATATTTTGTCGTTTATTTCTTAAGGAACAAAATGACAGTGCAGAGAAAGAGTTGGGCAGAATTCTCTTTCTGTAGTGGAAATATAGAGAGAAATTAGAGGTATAGTTGTCTGCTGGAACATTTACTGAAGCACTTTCGTAATCCGCTGCTTCATCATTCGTAATAATCTGTCCTTTGTCAAAAATACTGAGGTGTTCAACATGAGCTCCCTTCCCAACACCCGGTTGCATGTGATTGCACCAGGGTCTACCTTATGCCAACTGGGAGCCTGATGTAATGTTGGTGTATACCTTGCACCTGATCTTGCTGTTATTTATTAAATGCTGTGCATTAATAGTGTTGTATACACTTCATAGTGGGACAAATATAACAAAACAAGTAAGACAATTGCAGCGAAGGCCTTCTGCAGTTCTTGTTCCTTTATAAGTTCAGCTACCATATGAAAACCTATAGTAATGTATTATCCTGCACCTATCAATTGAAATGCAAAATTATATCCACTTTTGTTCAGATTTATAGTTTTAATTAATAGTTATGTGCCTTTTTTGTGGTAATGCCGCTGAGACCACTTGTGAAGTTGTAGAGAAGGGTAAAACAGGACTTCCTTGGAAGAACAAGACCTATCCGCATACCGCTCTGTGCTACATGAAACCACTAACAACTTGATTCTATTTTGTCGTTGCACGCACTCTTAAAGTCTGGTTTTGACAGCACAGATGTGTGAAACTGAACTTTTGATAGCAGTATACAAATAGTGGGCTTTTTTAACCTCCCCTTTTAAACATTGGCCTTCCTCAACCAGACCTATTTCTGCCATTGACTTCAGACTTTGTCAGTCACATCTTGGCTTAGCCCACTGGAGCATTGATCTCTAACTTGATGTTATTGACTGTTTCAGGGGTGTGGAATTTAATAAAATATCTACTTGTCCATGGAACAGGTTGCTTCATAAATCTACATGTCCTGTAAAAAAAATCAACTTGTGCCTTTGGTGCCACGTAGTGCAGTGACAAATTATGGCAACAATTTCATTATGTGAAAGCTCTGATATTAGCCTTTCT